>CAJVPZ010003648.1:0-10780 GCA_910592135.1 Racocetra fulgida | reverse complement strand
TAATTAAATGTTATTGTAAAAAATTTTAGTAACGTGATCACTATTGAAATGTAGATCATTTCACCCTACCCTTAAGGGGCAAACTATACTATATTTGATCCAGTAATGCTACTAAAAACTTCTAAAAACATTTATAATTTATAAAATCAATAAAAATTAAACCCAAAAAGGTTAAATTTTTATTAAATTTTATCAAATAAATTTAAGTGATATTTTTAATCAAATGTGGTTTAATAATTTTTATTTAATATTTAAATTTTATAAAATTTTGATAAAGATATTATTTTGATAATTTAATAAACTTTTTTATTTGAATTCTATTGATTGTTAAAATTAAAACAATAAAATTTAAATATGGCCAGTTAGATGCCTAATTAAGCTTCGAAAAAATCTTATATTTAAGACGTCTAAATTTTTGCAAAAATTGGGTCTAGAATATCTCGACACCAATATAATCAAATTTAATAAACTTTCTTTTATTCAAATTTTACGATTAAAAAACAAAAAAAAGTTCATCGAATTTGGCTGGGTAGACATCGAGATATCTTTGATTAAAACTTAAAAAATTAAAATGACCTACATTAACATATATAGAAATACAATCAGACCTCTCTAAGTGCACCTTCTATAAGAGCACACCCTCTCTAACTGCACGCTCAAATTCTGGCCCAAATATTTATTTGATCTTTATAAATGCACTTCTTATTATTCTCTAAATGCACATTATTAAAGTGTCGTCCCAAGGGTGTGCACTTAGAGAGGCCTGACTGTACATTATTTTTTTTTAAACAAATACTTTTTTCAATTTATTAAATAAGTTTATTTTATTCATATATTTAATTAATGGTACATAGTTACA
The DNA here is from genome assembly GCA_910592135.1 of Racocetra fulgida. NCBI lineage: Eukaryota > Fungi > Glomeromycota > Glomeromycetes > Diversisporales > Gigasporaceae > Racocetra > Racocetra fulgida. Next base: position 9,921 of record CAJVPZ010003648.1, on the reverse strand, counting down.
ATTATCAGGATTAATAGAAATCAAGGGCTTAATAAGTTTAGGCAGATTTAAAAGATCTATCAATGAATAAGAATTTAACAATTATAATTTAAGTCACCACATTAGTAGCATTTCCGTTGCATATTCTTGAGATCAAAAATGTGAGCGTATATATTTCGGCCTTAGATGACACTTTGATTCTTACTGGCACGCTTTTAGCTGTTGAAGTTGAATACGATGTCATAGTAGTTGACGATGTAGGAGCAGCCGAAACATGAATCTAAATAAATAATTGTTAAATACAATACAATAGTAATAATGATAATGCATAAAATACCCCATATGACCTACCGTCGTATAACCTTTCACATCATCCAAACTTTCTACGTCCCGCTTTTGATTTAACATATTGTGAACTTCAGCCAACTTTTCTGTAGCATCCTTTACATTTCCAGTATGCATATTAAATGCTACATATAACAACAAATAATGTAAATGGAGACGATGGTTTGATATAGGAAAAATGTGATAGGTTTGTGGAGGACGAGATGATGGTGGTGGGAAATATAAAGTTGAAAGTTCAGCAAGCGAATGCTGGGCTATTGAATAGTTTTGATTCGTAAAAGCGTATTGAACAATCGAAATTAAAAGGCATGCCTAAAAATAGATTGAAATTGTAATGTACTGATTTTTTGCGTAATATATAAACAATTTGCAATTACTCCTACCATAATCTGATTATACCTTCATTTCAATATCGCCTCTTTGGTCAGCCATTGATTCTGCTTGTTTCAAGGTTGACAAACATCCATTGAAATCACCTTCAGCGTTATAAAGTTCTGCATGCCGTAACAGAAAGTGATATGTCCAATCAGGCATATTGCATCTAGAATGTAAAAAAGTAAACATTTTTAAAAAAAGCAAAAATATAATAATTAAAAATTCTAAAATTTTAGAAACATGTGAACCATAACTATGAGCAGAAATTCACCCACTCCATTGCTTCCATAACACCAGATTTCATGATATTACGTGCCACTTTAACATTATTAGCACTTTTGAAAATATTACATTGAAGGTCAATCATCCTAAATTTCAGTTCAGCTACAGTGTCCAGCTATTAAAAAAAAAAAAGAAAAAAGAAAATATGATCAGTAACGGCATAAACAGAAAATTGGATTTTTAATATAGTAAAATAATTCAATTTATAAGTCCAATCAATTCAATTGCCCAATACTAACACAAAAGTATTATGAATCTAAAAAATTCACCACAAAAAACTACATTCAATAATTACCTTCTGTGATATCATTATCTGAAATAGTATATAACGGGGAAAAAATATAAGCAAGAAAATAACGTCATTCTAGATTTAATAATAAAGAAATCATACATACAGCTTTCTGCAAATGACTTTCTGCTTCTCGAACGTTTTCGGTAAACCAGAAAAGAATTTGACTCAACCTGAACCGCGTCTTTAGCTCAACTAAAGGCATATATGTGCTCCCATTAGCAACGCTTATAATCACCGCCTCCAGGCACTTGATCGCAGCTAAAATATGTTTCTGTTGCTCCGAAGATAACTTTTGATGATTAACTGAGGACGTGGAAGATAATTCAGTGGCTTTTGCTTTAGATAGATAACGTTCCGCAAAATACCATAAAAGTTTGTGTGGTAATAGCTGCGATTCTTGTTGTTGTGGATATTGTGATATCAATTGTTGCTCCTGCAAATCTTGTCGCTCACGCGTTTGAGGAAGAATTTGAGTGGGAAACATGGTCACTTCACTTGGGATTTGTTGTTGAGGCATTTGTAGTTGATGTAATGGCTGTCGTAAAATCTGATGAGGGGTTATGTAGTCATATGAAGTCTGTTGCATATTGGCGGTTATTGAATTATTTGGGAATGCGTAAGAAACGTCAGTGTAAGTTGTATGTCCGTCATAAGGTGTCTGTGTATAATCCATATACTCATAATTAGTTTGGGACTCAGAAAGGTATTGAGGTTGTTGGTATGAATGCTGTTGTTGATGAAAGGATTGTTGCTGCTGTTGATAATACTGAGTTGGCTGTTGCTGTTGATAGCTCCATTGCTGCTGGGTAGACCATTGTTCATATTGAGCAGGAAAACGAGACATTCTAATTTGTAATAGAACTGAATTATGCCAAGATGAAAGCGAAGGTTTCTAGAAGACTTAAATGTATGCATATGACTAATTCGGTAGGAAAACTATTCATGGAGTCACGTTACTAAATGACTAAGCATGACACGTGAAATATCTTAAAAGGTTATAATGACTTTGATCCTTTATTGCAAAATTAGAAATATGGTATAATGATCATAAAAGGTTTCAAGACTATTCTTTTACTGATTTTTTAATTATTTAATGCTCATTTGGGAGAAATGGATTGCGATGTGCGCCGACGTTTAGGTGAAGAAACTTTGGTCGAATTTTCAGATTGTAAAATTTCCACTATTGTAATTCGCTTCCGACGTTTTGCCTTGTGATGAGCATATATGTACATACATAAATTAGCAAACAAATAATAGTGCATACCTCTTTCAACAATAGAAAAAATATATTACCAAATTTGTTGATTTATAAGAACTGTCATTCCTTGGCGCATTTTGAATTAAAATCTGCACGCTCGGTACAATTGCAGTAGTTCTCCCACCAACAGTATCAAACAGAATCTTTTCTCCATCTGGCATAAATGCGCCTGCCTTTTTTCCTTTACCCCATCTATAATGAAATAACCAAGAAGAGGGAAACAAACTAGAATCTGCGTTAGCCTCTGCAGCCGTTTGACAAACATATATCAAATTCTCGTACAATGCAGTAATCTGTTCATCGCTTAAAGTATTTGCATATTGTGCCGGGTGTATACGCGATTGATAAAGTGTTTCGTCTGCTATCCAATTTCCAACACCAGCTGAAAATGATTGATCTAATAATAGTGCCTTGATAGGGCAACGGCGTCTCAAAATTTTTTCCTTAAAGGTTTGTCTCTCTGGCATGCCTTGTAAAGGATCAAATCCAAGTTTTAAGATTGGAAGATCTTGTAAAGGTGAATTGACAAGACGTATTCTCGCCAATCTTCGCATGTCTGTGAATGCCATTACTATGTTTTGCGAAGATGAATTTGACAATTCCATAAGAGTAATGGTGAATTTCCAGAAGCGAGGTGGCCAAACTTTTGGATCATCCTTAGATGGTTTACGATATTGAAATATCTCTTGATCTTTAAACTTTGTATGCGTAAAAATTAGAAAAGAAATCATTAATGACGCGTTTTTATAAATCGTAAAAAATACATGACTAACAAAAATATGTACACGAATATCCCCGGTCATTCCAAAATGCATAACAACGTGCGGGCCTTCATTAAGTACTATAAAACAACCAAGTATTGTGATAGATAATCAAATGATTTATATGCTACATATAATCACGCGAAACCTGAAAAAAGTCTTACGAAAATAAAAATATTTCCCCCATCGTCCCGTGTCTACAACAACTTTATTCAGTAGTACTTTTTCAAATTCTTTGCTTGTTATATTGCAAAAGACAAGGTTGTCTTCTTGCTGTTAAGAACAAAATAAATATATTTATCTTACATATCTGATATGGTAATCAAAAAGTATGTCAGACAATAACATACTAAACATACCGACTCAACATGAACGATTTTTTTTCCAACTAATTTAGCATTACACGCTCTTTCGGCGCGATGAACTTCGGGAAGTTCAGGCATTGTAGACATAAGGCGAATTTTGAATTCGTGATTTACAATTTAATATATTTATATCACATGAGCAGATCAAATTTTTAATCACGTGATAAAAACTTATCGATTTTATAATTAATTGAATATAACAATCCATTACATACTAATAGAGTTAATTATTTTCCAGAAATAATAATTTGTGAAGTTGTTCTAAAGGCCATTGATTATATTGTAGTTTCAATAATATGTACTTTTTTTGATATGACAGAAATATAGAAGAGAATACAAAATAATCCTCACTAGTAACTTTCAACAATCAACATAAAATTAAAAAAACAGTGACAAAAATATTTTATTGTTTTTGTTTTTTTCTTTTTTTTTTTTTTTAAATCTACAAACAATGAAATTGACATTCATTAGTATTTATCAACATTTAAAATTATTAAGTAAACTTTAATTACCTCGTCAATGTCGAATTCGAAATTGCATTCTTCATCTTCTGGACCAAACGTATCAGTTTCGTTGATTTTAGCTATAGATAAGGGGCAATCAGAGAATCCAATAAGTATAATGAAATTACATTACTAAGTAAACCCGTATTAATATTATTAATATTATTAACGTTACCATTTTCTGGTAATTCACCATAAGCTTTCAAATTTCTTGCTTCTTCGGTTGTATATTTTAGAATAACATCGGCTTTGGCATCTTGATAATCGCGGAGAGAAATCAAGATGATATCACCTTGATTGATCCACACCTTTAAAAATCAAATAAATTGTAAACATGCATCGATTTCAGGTAATAATACAAAGATTATAAAGCATAGCTATTCACCTTTTTCCGTAGTTTACCACGAATATGTGCCAACCTTTTCTCACCGTCAAAGCATTGAGCTTCTAAGCGACCGTTTCCAAGCATTTTTACTACTTGTGCATATTCTATAAATTGAAAGTAAAAAAAAAAAAATACATGAGAAAAAAGTAATTTGAAAGCTTATGGTGAATTACCAGAAAATGGTAACGTTAATAATATTAATAATATTAATACGGGTTTACTTAGTAATGTAATTTCATTATACTTATTGGATTCTCTGATTGCCCCTTATCTATAGCTAAAATCAACGAAACTGATACGTTTGGTCCAGAAGATGAAGAATGCAATTTCGAATTCGACATTGACGAGGTAATTAAAGTTTACTTAATAATTTTAAATGTTGATAAATACTAATGAATGTCAATTTCATTGTTTGTAGATTTAAAAAAAAAAAAAAAGAAAAAAACAAAAACAATAAAATATTTTTGTCACTGTTTTTTTAATTTTATGTTGATTGTTGAAAGTTACTAGTGAGGATTATTTTGTATTCTCTTCTATATTTCTGTCATATCAAAAAAAGTACATATTATTGAAACTACAATATAATCAATGGCCTTTAGAACAACTTCACAAATTATTATTTCTGGAAAATAATTAACTCTATTAGTATGTAATGGATTGTTATATTCAATTAATTATAAAATCGATAAGTTTTTATCACGTGATTAAAAATTTGATCTGCTCATGTGATATAAATATATTAAATTGTAAATCACGAATTCAAAATTCGCCTTATGTCTACAATGCCTGAACTTCCCGAAGTTCATCGCGCCGAAAGAGCGTGTAATGCTAAATTAGTTGGAAAAAAAATCGTTCATGTTGAGTCGGTATGTTTAGTATGTTATTGTCTGACATACTTTTTGATTACCATATCAGATATGTAAGATAAATATATTTATTTTGTTCTTAACAGCAAGAAGACAACCTTGTCTTTTGCAATATAACAAGCAAAGAATTTGAAAAAGTACTACTGAATAAAGTTGTTGTAGACACGGGACGATGGGGGAAATATTTTTATTTTCGTAAGACTTTTTTCAGGTTTCGCGTGATTATATGTAGCATATAAATCATTTGATTATCTATCACAATACTTGGTTGTTTTATAGTACTTAATGAAGGCCCGCACGTTGTTATGCATTTTGGAATGACCGGGGATATTCGTGTACATATTTTTGTTAGTCATGTATTTTTTACGATTTATAAAAACGCGTCATTAATGATTTCTTTTCTAATTTTTACGCATACAAAGTTTAAAGATCAAGAGATATTTCAATATCGTAAACCATCTAAGGATGATCCAAAAGTTTGGCCACCTCGCTTCTGGAAATTCACCATTACTCTTATGGAATTGTCAAATTCATCTTCGCAAAACATAGTAATGGCATTCACAGACATGCGAAGATTGGCGAGAATACGTCTTGTCAATTCACCTTTACAAGATCTTCCAATCTTAAAACTTGGATTTGATCCTTTACAAGGCATGCCAGAGAGACAAACCTTTAAGGAAAAAATTTTGAGACGCCGTTGCCCTATCAAGGCACTATTATTAGATCAATCATTTTCAGCTGGTGTTGGAAATTGGATAGCAGACGAAACACTTTATCAATCGCGTATACACCCGGCACAATATGCAAATACTTTAAGCGATGAACAGATTACTGCATTGTACGAGAATTTGATATATGTTTGTCAAACGGCTGCAGAGGCTAACGCAGATTCTAGTTTGTTTCCCTCTTCTTGGTTATTTCATTATAGATGGGGTAAAGGAAAAAAGGCAGGCGCATTTATGCCAGATGGAGAAAAGATTCTGTTTGATACTGTTGGTGGGAGAACTACTGCAATTGTACCGAGCGTGCAGATTTTAATTCAAAATGCGCCAAGGAATGACAGTTCTTATAAATCAACAAATTTGGTAATATATTTTTTCTATTGTTGAAAGAGGTATGCACTATTATTTGTTTGCTAATTTATGTATGTACATATATGCTCATCACAAGGCAAAACGTCGGAAGCGAATTACAATAGTGGAAATTTTACAATCTGAAAATTCGACCAAAGTTTCTTCACCTAAACGTCGGCGCACATCGCAATCCATTTCTCCCAAATGAGCATTAAATAATTAAAAAATCAGTAAAAGAATAGTCTTGAAACCTTTTATGATCATTATACCATATTTCTAATTTTGCAATAAAGGATCAAAGTCATTATAACCTTTTAAGATATTTCACGTGTCATGCTTAGTCATTTAGTAACGTGACTCCATGAATAGTTTTCCTACCGAATTAGTCATATGCATACATTTAAGTCTTCTAGAAACCTTCGCTTTCATCTTGGCATAATTCAGTTCTATTACAAATTAGAATGTCTCGTTTTCCTGCTCAATATGAACAATGGTCTACCCAGCAGCAATGGAGCTATCAACAGCAACAGCCAACTCAGTATTATCAACAGCAGCAACAATCCTTTCATCAACAACAGCATTCATACCAACAACCTCAATACCTTTCTGAGTCCCAAACTAATTATGAGTATATGGATTATACACAGACACCTTATGACGGACATACAACTTACACTGACGTTTCTTACGCATTCCCAAATAATTCAATAACCGCCAATATGCAACAGACTTCATATGACTACATAACCCCTCATCAGATTTTACGACAGCCATTACATCAACTACAAATGCCTCAACAACAAATCCCAAGTGAAGTGACCATGTTTCCCACTCAAATTCTTCCTCAAACGCGTGAGCGACAAGATTTGCAGGAGCAACAATTGATATCACAATATCCACAACAACAAGAATCGCAGCTATTACCACACAAACTTTTATGGTATTTTGCGGAACGTTATCTATCTAAAGCAAAAGCCACTGAATTATCTTCCACGTCCTCAGTTAATCATCAAAAGTTATCTTCGGAGCAACAGAAACATATTTTAGCTGCGATCAAGTGCCTGGAGGCGGTGATTATAAGCGTTGCTAATGGGAGCACATATATGCCTTTAGTTGAGCTAAAGACGCGGTTCAGGTTGAGTCAAATTCTTTTCTGGTTTACCGAAAACGTTCGAGAAGCAGAAAGTCATTTGCAGAAAGCTGTATGTATGATTTCTTTATTATTAAATCTAGAATGACGTTATTTTCTTGCTTATATTTTTTCCCCGTTATATACTATTTCAGATAATGATATCACAGAAGGTAATTATTGAATGTAGTTTTTTGTGGTGAATTTTTTAGATTCATAATACTTTTGTGTTAGTATTGGGCAATTGAATTGATTGGACTTATAAATTGAATTATTTTACTATATTAAAAATCCAATTTTCTGTTTATGCCGTTACTGATCATATTTTCTTTTTTCTTTTTTTTTTTTAATAGCTGGACACTGTAGCTGAACTGAAATTTAGGATGATTGACCTTCAATGTAATATTTTCAAAAGTGCTAATAATGTTAAAGTGGCACGTAATATCATGAAATCTGGTGTTATGGAAGCAATGGAGTGGGTGAATTTCTGCTCATAGTTATGGTTCACATGTTTCTAAAATTTTAGAATTTTTAATTATTATATTTTTGCTTTTTTTAAAAATGTTTACTTTTTTACATTCTAGATGCAATATGCCTGATTGGACATATCACTTTCTGTTACGGCATGCAGAACTTTATAACGCTGAAGGTGATTTCAATGGATGTTTGTCAACCTTGAAACAAGCAGAATCAATGGCTGACCAAAGAGGCGATATTGAAATGAAGGTATAATCAGATTATGGTAGGAGTAATTGCAAATTGTTTATATATTACGCAAAAAATCAGTACATTACAATTTCAATCTATTTTTAGGCATGCCTTTTAATTTCGATTGTTCAATACGCTTTTACGAATCAAAACTATTCAATAGCCCAGCATTCGCTTGCTGAACTTTCAACTTTATATTTCCCACCACCATCATCTCGTCCTCCACAAACCTATCACATTTTTCCTATATCAAACCATCGTCTCCATTTACATTATTTGTTGTTATATGTAGCATTTAATATGCATACTGGAAATGTAAAGGATGCTACAGAAAAGTTGGCTGAAGTTCACAATATGTTAAATCAAAAGCGGGACGTAGAAAGTTTGGATGATGTGAAAGGTTATACGACGGTAGGTCATATGGGGTATTTTATGCATTATCATTATTACTATTGTATTGTATTTAACAATTATTTATTTAGATTCATGTTTCGGCTGCTCCTACATCGTCAACTACTATGACATCGTATTCAACTTCAACAGCTAAAAGCGTGCCAGTAAGAATCAAAGTGTCATCTAAGGCCGAAATATATACGCTCACATTTTTGATCTCAAGAATATGCAACGGAAATGCTACTAATGTGGTGACTTAAATTATAATTGTTAAATTCTTATTCATTGATAGATCTTTTAAATCTGCCTAAACTTATTAAGCCCTTGATTTCTATTAATCCTGATAATTGTAACTATGTACCATTAATTAAATATATGAATAAAATAAACTTATTTAATAAATTGAAAAAAGTATTTGTTTAAAAAAAAATAATGTACAGTCAGGCCTCTCTAAGTGCACACCCTTGGGACGACACTTTAATAATGTGCATTTAGAGAATAATAAGAAGTGCATTTATAAAGATCAAATAAATATTTGGGCCAGAATTTGAGCGTGCAGTTAGAGAGGGTGTGCTCTTATAGAAGGTGCACTTAGAGAGGTCTGATTGTATTTCTATATATGTTAATGTAGGTCATTTTAATTTTTTAAGTTTTAATCAAAGATATCTCGATGTCTACCCAGCCAAATTCGATGAACTTTTTTTTGTTTTTTAATCGTAAAATTTGAATAAAAGAAAGTTTATTAAATTTGATTATATTGGTGTCGAGATATTCTAGACCCAATTTTTGCAAAAATTTAGACGTCTTAAATATAAGATTTTTTCGAAGCTTAATTAGGCATCTAACTGGCCATATTTAAATTTTATTGTTTTAATTTTAACAATCAATAGAATTCAAATAAAAAAGTTTATTAAATTATCAAAATAATATCTTTATCAAAATTTTATAAAATTTAAATATTAAATAAAAATTATTAAACCACATTTGATTAAAAATATCACTTAAATTTATTTGATAAAATTTAATAAAAATTTAACCTTTTTGGGTTTAATTTTTATTGATTTTATAAATTATAAATGTTTTTAGAAGTTTTTAGTAGCATTACTGGATCAAATATAGTATAGTTTGCCCCTTAAGGGTAGGGTGAAATGATCTACATTTCAATAGTGATCACGTTACTAAAATTTTTTACAATAACATTTAATTA
>CAJVPZ010003647.1:0-10781 GCA_910592135.1 Racocetra fulgida | reverse complement strand
ATATATCATTATTGCATGAAGTTATATTTAGTCGATTAGAATAAATTACATGTTTATTTATATTAGTTGGCAAAAAATCTTATATCTTTATTTCCCGGAAATTTTATTTCTCCTCTTTCTGCTCTTCTAGCAAATTCCTTATAAAACAACGTCATCTGAAGCTGAAATTTAGTTGAAACTGAAAATACCGCTTCTAAATGGTTGATATCGGTTTCAATTTATGTTGTCGGAAAATTGGTTTTAAAAAAAATAAAAAATATAATATGTAAAAACAATTGCGAAGGAATTATAAGAAATGTCTTTTTATGCATTGTTGCTAAATTACTTTTTAATATGTAATTTGTCTATCGACTAAATATAACTTCATGCAATAATGATATATTAAAATCTGGGTGCCGGTCAAATCCCGACAGGTCATAATCCCAACAACAAAATCCCGACAGTCAAAATCCCGACAATTAAAAATCCCGACAGTCAGAATTTTCAAGTAGAAAATCCAAAATATAGGTATGTTTAAAGCGAAGTAGACTCATAATTTAATTAACTTCAGGGTTAGGTCACTTTAGATAAGGGTTAGCTATGGATTATGATATTTTTCATCAGAATATCTGACTGTCGGATTTTTAACTGTCGGATTTTTGCTGTCGGAATTTTTCTGTCGGGATTTTTTTTTGTCGGGATTATGACCTGTCGGATTTTACCCAAACCCCTAAAATCCATGATATATATGCATGTATAAATTTTCTTTAAAATACTGCTGCTATGTATATCTTGTCGAATAAGTGAATTAAACTCTTGACAAGGTAATTTCAGTAATTTTTTATAAAGTTTAAATAAATTTATTTAAAGGTCTTTCATGAGACATTGTCATTTGTTATGTTTTAACGTCAAACATTTTAAACCATTTTTTAACAGAATTAAATCAAACAATCATTATTTTTAAGATCGTATTTTAAAACATTTGCCATCCTTATCTATAAACATCGAGATTTCCATTCCAATATTTTAATAATCTCATTTTTTTCAATTTTAACCACTTATCATTCATCAAATTTTCTTGTAATATTTCTTTAACTACTCTAACAGCAGAATTTAAAGCACCAACAATCCAAGGACTATGTGCATCAGTATGTTCACCGGCCCAATGTATAAATTCTTCAGGTCTCATCATCGCTCCCATCAAAAATTCTAGTTGTCCAGCTCCATATAAAGCAAAAGCACCTCCAACAACGGTTTTATCATTTGCCCAATAATGAGCCTTATTATTCTTTTTATCAGGAATCCATTCTTTTTCCGCTATTTTTCCATGAATAGTCACTATATCTTTTAAAGCAAGTTCAAAAAGTTCTTCCTCAGTATATGGAGCAAATTTCGCAGCATCGTTACCCCACGTATAGGAAGCTAATAGAACACCAGATCCATTTGTCGGTAGACCTTGATAATATGAAGGGTAGAGAATAGTACGAACAGGAAGGTCGGTTGACGAAGCTCCGCCAACAATACCAACATTGGAGGTCGTCTGCAAACCACCGGTTTCTAGAGGGGACTTTTCCCAGAAACGAGTCTTAAATTGTAGAAATATTTTTGCAGCATTTGTATATTCTATTTCACGCAATGCGCGTCGTTTATCATATGATAATGCTATTTTAAGAAAAAATAATCTAAAATTAATTATGTTAATAGTATACTGGTTTTAAAAGAAAAACTTACTTGAAGGTAATTTCCAATGACGGACGCAACCCAAAGAAGCAGTAATAACTACTCTATCAAAAATTTCAAATTTTTTCTTCTCCTTAGTTATCCAATGAACCTTAACACTTTGACCATCATTAGCCTTTTCCAATTTAAAAACTTCACTATTATACTTTAATTTATATTTTGCCTTTTTAATCAGTGGCAAGAAAGCATTAGGTAATCGTTGCATTCCTTTGTCGATAGTTTTCCAGCTTATATTATAATCACCAGAACCACTAAAACTATATGATTCTATGGCCGTCTTAACAAAGCCAAATTTGAATTCACCTAAATTAATTAATAATAAAATTTGTAAATTAACATATGATAATTATAAATTTAATTGATACGTGAATTACATGCCTATGCCCGCTTCGTTCATTTCAATAGCTTTAATAATTTCGTCATAATCTTCCCATTTTGTTGGGAATTTAGCAGGAAGAAAGATTTCTTTTAGATAAGAGTAAGCAGAATGTTGATCATATCGTTTCAAAGCTTTAAGACCTTTTTCAAAATCTTTATCAAGCTCTTTAAAGAAAGATGATAAAGCCTCATTCCAAAGATCGGCATAATCATCCGGTAGTGAATCAGGAAAACCTAACTGAGTAACTTTAGCAGTTGCAGAGTAATTTTTGGTCATTATTTTACCATCTGGAGCCTTTTTATTATTGAAATAATATAAAGCGCTATTATATGGATGATAAGTAAATGATTAAAACTTTTTCAATTAAAATAATTGCTAATATATACCACACATATAACAAAATGCATACTTTGGATTGCTAAGTATAAAAGGAATAGTTTTGATTTCTTTATCTGGGTTGTCATCCTTATTATATTCATTCAAATAATCAATAGTATCAAAAACTAGCTGATGTGCAGAGAGTTCTGGATGGCCATCGATATAAGGTAATCTCATTGCGCCAAGTTCGCCATATAAACGTTTTTCATCGTTAGGATCATCGGTAAAATAATGAGTATGAATACGCCCACCAACACGATCTTGAGATTCAAGAATAGTAACGTCTTTAATACCAGCTTCTTTTAAAAGAAGTGCTGTAAATAGTCCTAGTAGAGTGTAAAATTCATTTATTAATAAGATATAAAATAACTTTTAGGGCATGAAATAGGAAAAAGCTTATATACCAGCCATTCCGGCACCTATAATGCAGATTTCTACAATTTTTTAATATTTAAAGTTAATATAAATTGAATGTACAAATAAAAAAGGATAAGTGAATGATATATCACTTGGATTCTCGTTTGGAGTACTTCGAGGAGTAATCTCAATATTGTCATCACTAATTCTGTACATAATGAAATATTAGCATAAATAAGGATTCATCTATGATCATCAAATACCGGTATTGCCTACGACCTTTTATGATAATTCTCATAGTAATAATTTTTTATATGAGCTCTTTTATGGTGATTTTCGTCGCGTCTTTCAAATTTTTGGGTCGCTTTGCAATATATTAATATCAATTTTAGATGTTAGTACGTGCTAAACTAAAAGTAAATGTGGATTCTAATGTCTAAACGGTAAATATTTTTATAACTCTTACTTACGTCCTTTTATCAAATTTATGTCGATATGAAAAAAACTTTAGTATATTAAACAAATCTTTATTTAATTAAGATATATACATACGACCTATAGCATAAAAATTACAAATTTATATTAATAAAGTAAAATATACAACATTATTTAAAATCGAATTATTTTAAAAAGTATTACTTTGAGCAATTATGGGTAGAACTAATGCGATAATAAAAATTAATTGAAGTTTTGATGACAACATGATGAGGAATCTATCTGTTAGATCAAGGAAAAGGAAATTTCGTGCAGGAGTAAAGTGACGAAGCAGAGTTTAAATACTTCTCCATCTTCCGCTATCCAAATGTTGTTTTACAGTTTTTTTAAAAAACAATGGTGAATATATTTTAATAATACTTCAGGAGAAGAAATAATAATAAATAAACAATAAATATTTTAGCATATTTGACGATATATGCTCATTCCCCTCAAAAACTATTCCCCGACATATAATCTCTCGACCCCCACAAATGGTGGCAATTTAACATTTTAATAACTGTAGGTACAAATTGTAACCCTGCGTAATATCGAGTATATTACGGAAACAGGTTTCTAGACAGTTGATGCAGGAAAATTATTTCCACAAATGTGAAAATTGACGATCATTAAGAATAAGTTATATGCAGAAGTTGCGTTTTTGACATCTAAATATAAATTTTGACCGTAGCCATGTTATTTTACACAAATAAAATGATATGAGTGCGCGAGGGAAGTAGCACAAAATATTGTACGATTTTGACAAATCAAATTTCAAGATCAGAATGATCTTAAAATTTGATTGGTCAAATCGTACAATATTTTGTGCTACTTGCACCTTTTCCCCCTCGCGCACTCAGATAATATAAAAAACATATCAAAGAAGTAAGAAAAAAAACTAGTGGTTATTATTATTACTTGTGTATGGTTTATAAAAATTATATAACACTAAACAAAATAGGTTTTGCTTTATCTTTATCTACTTATTATCTATATCTAATTTAAAAACAATTTTTTTATTAAGATAAGGTTTATTATAGTATATATTATTTATATATATGTTGTAAGTGAAAACGGAATTTAAGTGGATTCGGAATTTATATATAAAGCCTCCGTTTTGGGGTTCATTTTATCATATATACTCTCTAACCCTATTTTAACTACGTAGGAAATTCCAAATCCACTTAAATTCTATTCCCATTTACAACATATACAACTTTACTACACAAATATGGTGGCTTAAACTAGATACCGTATTCCTCCGAAAATAAGCACCCTTTTTTGCACTTAATGTTGGCCGTGATTGTCGTAAAGCGGGCCAAAGTTGGCATAGTGTGGGCCAGGGGTGCTTATTTTCGGGGAGTGCTTATTTTCGAGGAATACGGTATTATTAATAATCTACACTATAATTAAACTCAATACTTGTGATTAGTTTTTTTTAACTGCTACTTGGTTAGGCAACATCCCTAATTTATGTCAAACCAGTATTGTATTTTTTCTTTTTTTTTTAAGGTGAGGTTTTGCCTTTATTTTTATTTATTTGTATTGGATAACTACTAGGGGTATCACAGGCCGGAGCCGGTTTACAAATTTTTACAAGAATGAGACTTAGACTATAGACTATTAAAATCTAATTTATCTGCAACCTAAACCTATTAGAGTGGTTAAAACTTATCTAAATTAAATAACTTAAGATATGATTAGTAGGTGTATTATATTTAATCCATTCAGTTATTCAGCTATTTATTTTTTTAATAACTTTACTAAGTATGGGACAAGTTTCATAGTTATTGTCTGTATGTTGTTGATTGGGAAAGCCATATATACAATTGTATATATATGTTGTTTTAGAATATCAGAAGTTAGAGTTAGAAGAGTTGTTTGGTATTTGTTGATTTTGTAAAAACCGTTTGGATATATTGTTTTGTTGTTTCTATTCTATTAATTTTGTGTAGTAAGGTTTCCAGTGATAATTGTAAATGTTTTGTGTGAGTTGCAGTAAAAATTTAATTATAATATTAGTGGTTGTTTTATTATTATCTGTATATTTTTGAATAGTTTAAATTAGTTGTATTAGAATATATTCTTTTATTGTAATAAATAGGTTAATGTTGTTTGGTTGTCATTGGTTTAATAATAGACAATAGTGATTGCTGAGTTTGTTGTGTAAATCATAAAGTTGTGTAATTGTAATATCTAGTTTTAAAGAGTGAAAAATTCTTGTATAGTGTTTTTGATAGTAAGCTTTAGGTCTGGTAAGCCTGAATATATTAGCCAGTAGATGTGTCCCTCATGATTCTTATATTAATGCAGTTTATATCTGGAAATAAATTTGGATATTGTGTATAAAGATATAGCAGAATAGATAAAATGCCTAATATTAGTTTAATTCTAAAAGTCTTTTCTTGACAAAGTTTGAAGTTGGTATAGAATGATGTTTTTTTATTATTGTTGTTTAGGTATAACCATGTTGTATTCTAGTTGATCTGTGCAGATACAAGTATAATATCTTCATACGATGTTGAGATGACCACATTGCTGTAATATAAGCATTGCAGATATTTTTGATAGATCTACAGATAGGTTGTTCAAAAATATGTTTTTGGTATTGCAGACAAAATAATGAGTTGTAAATATTGTTTAGAATAAACTAATATATCAGCAGTGTTGTTAAATATATTGTCACTATGGGCTGTTACTTTATGAAAGTTAATATTGAGATTATATGTTTGAATAAAGTTTAATAATATATGCCATATTGGCCAACAATTGTATGAGTATTGTTTGTTAGGTGTAGATGATAATTAGTTTAACTTATTAAACTTAAAAATTATAGATTAAGAGTCTGTATAGATTGTAATATTGCTAGTCCTTGGGCATGTGCATATTGCTAATAAGATTGCAATGAGTTCAGCTTTGTATGAAGATGGCCAAAGTTGAATTTCAGCTAAAAAACTGTATAAAATTGTATTGTTGTAAACTTGAGCCTATCCTATACTCATCTTACAATATTCTGTTAATATGTTTTTAACTAAACTATTTGTATAAAATGCTAATTGTATTAATGACAGATTCTTTTATGCACTTTGTTGTAGAGTATGAGTAGCTTAATTGTTATTAAATATATTAAGTATTGTATTGTTAGGAATAGAGACAATAGGTAGTGGTTATAGTATTGTAGTCAAATTACATATTGCGAGTGAGTAAAGTAAATCTATAAGGTTAGCATAAAGGTTGAGTTTGTTTGATAAATAGGTTTAGATTTTCCTACCCAAAAACTTGGTTGCAAGATTAGTTGAAATGTTTAGTATACACTTGTTTTCTATATGATTGAAGTTTAGAGAGCATTCTGTATAGATATATTCAGATGAAGAGTATAGAGTAGTATGTGAGTTGTTAAACTCTAGTGTTTAGTGTATAATTGAAATAGTGTCATCTGTCTGGTTATATCTCCTTGCTTTTTTAAATATAATATTATCTATATTAAAGTTAATAATAATTAACCAGGGCTTTGTTCTGTTAAAATAGCCTGTAGTAAGAGGCAGAGAGTTTATCTTAGATAGCTCTAATATGGAGTTAATTTTTCTAAATTGTTGATTAGTAATTAGTTCTGTTTCAATTGTAATAAACCATAGTAGTTTATATCCCTTTGGAATATATTGTAATAAATAGCAATCCTATGTAAGCTAAATAGTTACTTATTAATAAAAAAGTTTTATCATAATTTTGCAAAATAATAGATATGGGTATTATTTAGAATAATGGTCTGATTAAGTTTAATTTAGACTATAATTTTTAAAAATTTTATATCTTAATAACTGTTATAAATTAAAATGAAATCTGATCAAAATGAAAATTTTCTGTTTTTTAAGGAAAATTTAAAACTTTTTAGAAAACATTTTTTGAGGTTCTTTTTAGCATTAGGGGTAGAGTTTAGGGTTAGATTTATTAATAAATAAATATATATAGGTTTTATAAACTCTAAAGGTGAGCATAAGAGATCACCAGTTTCATTTTGATCAGATTTCATTTTAATCTGCGACAATAACTACTAAATTAAATTTAATAAATTTTTTTTGGTGTTAAGGTGACTTCTTGATTATTTTTTTTTTATTTGATTATTGTTAACTTTTACAGTATAGTATACTATATTATGGTTATAGTATATATAATTTCTCAAAAGTTATTTGCTCAACAGGCTATTTATCTGACATCACAAGGATAACCAATTGCTAAAAATATATACTTGCAACTAATCAAACGTTAACTCTAATCCTATATAATGTCAGGTAATTGGCCTATCAGATAAATAGCTTTTGGATAATTGAGCAACAACTTTATACTATATATATATTTGGAGAGTAAAACTAGCCACATGTATAACTTTTGGTTGTCTATTGAAGTAGTCTGCTTATTACTAAGTTCTATACTAGATGTTATACTTATAATCTGACTAGAAGATTATTTATTTAAACTTTTTGCATTTAAATATAATCTTCTAACCAAGCAAGAGTATTAATACCTCTTTATTTTCAGATACTCAACTTAAGACTTTAAAGTAGGCTCATAAGAGCCTTTTATCTTTGAATTAAATCTGCTAAAGCCTTTTGTATCCACAACTAGCTAACCTAGTCTTTAGTTAATACATATAGATCATAGCCTACTACTTGTACCTCAGTTTTATAGCAAAAGTGTTCTTTGGCTGTTTTGTATTTATTGATTTTTTATAATATTTTAACTATACTATAGTCTGATTGCCACTATACAACTTACTTTTACTTTTATAAAGTTCACTCAAATCTTAGTACTTTCTTCAAAATAACCTGATATCTTTCTTTTTAGTATCTTCTAACTGGTTTTTCTAAGTTATCAATCTAGATAGTCTGAAAAAAACACCAGTCTCTTAATATTTGCATTGCAAATCTTTTTTTTTGGTGTTCTAGTGGCCTAGTTGGTAGAATACTTTTCTCTGAATATCTGTTTCTTAAAGCTTATTTCAGTAATACTGTTAAAAGTTTTCATTATCTCTCTACTTGAGACTTGCCAAGTAAGCATCCAACTATTGTATTAGTTTTGTTACTTTTTTATGACTCTAAAAACTTTACATCAACTAAACTGGCTTATATACTTTTATGTAACTTTTTTATAATACAAATGTCTAGAGATCTTTTAATTCTGATATAATCATTACTTGATATAACTATAGTTACAGAGTTTTAAGCTTTCTTAATCACAATAATAGTTGCTGAATCTATTTTTTCCAAATTCAATTTTATCTCTGTGAAAATTGAACTTATATTCAATCACTTAAAAATGCAACAACTTTATCACTTCACTAAGTTACCATTTCTACTAATTTTTTTTAATTTTATAATTTTATAAAATTAAAATATAAGAGTTTATTTAAAATGTGATATGCATAGCTATGCATCTCTTTATATTTTTTAGAATAATCCTGTTGTATACTTAAAATATTACTAAAATAAACCCTGTTATATTCTTAATAAAAAATTTTTCTTTTACAAAGTTATCTTAGATTTTAATTTTAAATTAATCCTAACTTTAACCTAATCTAACTCTAAACTTTAATTTTCTAACTTTAATTCTAATTCTAATTTTAACTCTAATTTTAATTATTGTTTATATTTGTTACTATAGAGTGTGCAACTATATATAATGCACAAAATTAATAAATCCTTAAAATAATATTTTTTTAATTTTATAATTTTATAAATTAAAATAATATTTTTTTTAATTTCATAATTTTATAAAATTAAAATATTTTTTAATTTATAATTTTATAAAGACAAAAAGACAATAAAGAATCATCTCTATAGCAACCCTACATATAGTAGCCAATTATATTTAGGGTTCAAAAATTTTCTTTTGTATTTTTTTTATTATAAAAGTTATAAAATTTGTAAAAAATTTTTATTGGCAATAATAAGCAATATATTATATAGTCACATGCACAATTTTGATTGGCTATTCATATAAGGTCACTATGGTGATCTGTCACTATAAACTAATACCTTTTATAAAATAAAATAATGTTTTTTTTAGTTTTATAATTTTATAAAATTAATATAATATTTTTTTTTAATTTTATAATTTTATATAGAAAATATCTAATTTTCACTACAGGAAATTATTACTTGTGATTTTTAATGCTTAACAAAATAAAAATAATTTTTTTTAAAATGAAAAGTAATATTTTTTATAGTTAAAGTTAGGGTAAGCTTTGGAATTTGGCAAGAGCATTGCTTATAGTAAAATTTTGCAAGGAATTTTTTTGTTAAAGCTCAAAAGGTGGTTTTATAAGCAAAATTATATTAATAATACAGGTGATAATCACCTGTGGTGTAAATTAGCAAATTTCTTTTATGAAATTAAAATAATATTTCTTTTTAATTATATAATTTTATAAAATTAAAATAATATTTTTTTGGGTATTAGTTTATAATGACGGGTTACTATAGCAATCCTATATAAATAGCCAATCAAAATTGAGCATACGACTATATAATATATTGCTTATTATTACCCAATAAAAATTTTTTACAAATTTTATTACTTTTATAATAAAAAAATACAAAAAAAATTTTTGAATCTAAATATAATTGGCTGCTATATATAAAGTTACTATAGAGATGGGTTTCTATTGTCTTTTTGCTTATTTTTTTTTAATTTTATAATTTTATAAAATTAAAATAATATTTTTTTAATTTTATCTTTTAATTTATAGATTTTAATAGGCAAATTTGCCTGCTTAGATATAATAAAATTAGCTCTAATTTATTTTTTTAATATTTAAAAAAGTATTGCTAATTTTAACAGGCTGTAAAATTTACAGCCCTATATTAACCAATCAAAATTTTAAAATAAGTCATATGATCACTATTTTTAATGATCACTTAATGTTGGATGGATTAATTACTTTTGTATAACCTGTAACTACAATTTTACTAAACAGATTAAATTACACCAATATTTTTAACAAAACTTCAAAGTTATTTTGGCATCCACTTGATCAAATTTGATTAAAATTTTTTTATTCAAATTCTATAGATCTGTAGAATTCAAATAAAAAAATTTTCATTGAATTTGATTAAGTGGGTGCTGAGATATCTATGATCAAAGTTTTAGAGAATTTCTAAATATCTATTATATTGTAATGTAACAAGTTAGACCTATAGTTAACAAGTTACCTTACTTGACTAAGTGTATGAGTAGTTAAGAAATATGTTTATATAATTTATAGAAGAAACAGTTTATAAATAAAATAAAATATTGTCAACTTATTACTATAGCAACACTTATAAAGAAAAGGCTATAATCAATAAAGTTTATAGACAAAAGATAGATTTATTAACTCAGATAATACTCAAGAGAATAATACAGATAAAACAAATATATATAACTCAAAAAAAATATAATAATTCCAAATAAATATCACAAAAAAGGGACTTATTCC
>CAJVPZ010003646.1:0-10783 GCA_910592135.1 Racocetra fulgida | reverse complement strand
ATCTATCTTTGCTATGTTGTTTGATAATCTAATCTAATTTTCTGGAAGTTTCTATTGACAATTCTATTTGTTCTTTATACGTGACTTTGTTGTTGTTGTTTTGCTTTGCACGTGTGCTTTTACTTTGTTTTGGCCTATTCTAGACGTGTTTGTTTGTTTACGTGACTATCCGTGATCTGTGTTCGGAGTTCGACCAATATCCTCTTTTTTCCAAAATTTCTTTGCAAATTTTGTTTTTCTTGGATAGCTTGCTTTGTATAGGTTTCTCTTTGCTGCTTTCTAAGCTCACTACCTGTTAATTTTGTTGCTCTTTCTCTTTTGTTAGAGTTACTTGAAATGTTTTCTATAGCTTTTGTTGAGTTTTTGTCACTTTTGCTTCTGCTTGTTTTTGTGTCCAAGTGATCGTCAGAAAGAGTTGTCGTCTACTGAGCAAATTTAATTAGTATATAAATTTAAAATTAATTAGTAAATTTTTGATAATCATAAGATTTTGTAAAATTTTATTAATAAAATTCTACAAAATCTTATATTTCTCAAAATTTTACTACTTTATACACTAATTAAATTTGTTTAGTATCTAAAAATACATTAAACCAGTAGAGTTATTTTTATTGTACTTAAAATTTGAAGCGAATATGCTTAATTTTAAATTTTTGATCAAAAATTCAAAATTAAGCATATTCGCTTCAAATTTTAAATATAATAACTCTTCTGATTTAATGTATTTTTAGATGCTAAACAAATTTAATTAGTAAATTAAGTTAGAATTTATTAGTAAAGTCTAAATTTGTTTAGTATCTAAAAATACATTAAAACAGCAAAGTTGTTTTTATTTTATTTGAAATTTGAAAATAAAATGCTTAATTTTAGATTATTGATCAAAAAATCTAAAATTAAGCATCTTTGCTCTAAATTTCAAGTAAAATAAAAATAATTCTACTAATTTAAGGTATTTTTAGGTGCTAAACAAATTTAATTAATATATAAAGTTAGAATTAATTAGAAAAATCTTGTAAATTATAAGATTTTGTAAAATTTTATTAATAAAATTCTATAAAATCTTATATTTCTCAAAAATTTATTAATTAATTCTAACTTAATACACTAAGTAAATTTGTTTAGCCAGGGTGTAGCAACTTAGTGAAGTGGTGAAGTTGTCGCATCCCCAAGTAGCAGAAACAGAGTTCAAATCTCACTTGTGACAAAAAATTCAAATTTTCAGTACAGTATTACAGCAACTGTGAGTATAAAGGCAGATCGATATTTGTAACTAGGTCATACCAGCTCATACTGGGAGACTGTGAAATAATAGTATAATGTACAAGTTATACAAAATCCAAATGAAGCAGTCATATAAATTTGAGGTCGGTGTACACAGAAGTCCGCTTGGCAAGATCTGAATAGAGAGGTAGTACAAATCTTTGATGATACTATGTAAAGGATTATCAATCATAAAACCAGAAAACTAAATAGAACCAAAGTGTTTGGCAAAGCATTCTACCAACCAAGCTGCTAAAGAGTAATCAAAAGAAAAGGTCCCAACCGTGGAGACCAGAAGCAGGTTACAGCTCTTTTGAGCTATCTGAATTGGAAGTTTAGAGTGATAAATATATAGGGAATAGTCTATATAGTGGATGCTGGGGTTTAAGTAAACTTTATAAGGATGATAGTAGATAATGATAATGGCTTTAGCTCGCAAGTACTTGTTTTTGAACTAGTCGTAAGTTACCAAAAGTCTAGGTCAGCCAGATTTGTGGGTACAAAAGGCTCTAGCAGGTTTATCTTGAGAATAAAGAGTTTAATAAGAGCTTGCTTTAAAGTTCTAAGTCAGGTGTTTGAAAATAAGAGTATATTACATATTTTCACTCAATTAGATAATTAATATATATAGCCGCAGAGAGTTTAAATGGGTAACTTGATAGGGTTATAGGTATGGCAGCTAGTATAAAATCTTCTAGGTGTTTATTTAAATAGACAACTAAAAGTTGTATATGTGGCTAGTTGTATTCTCCAAATATGTGTACAGTTTGATATACTATACTGTAAAAGTTAACAATAATTAAATAAAAGGAGACGACCAAGAGGTCACCTTAATACCAAAAAAAAAATATTAATAAAATTTGTTTAGCACTAAATAATACATATAAATATGTTCGAACTTAGACTAGTTTGCAGACTTCAGACCAGACCTAAACCAAACTTATAATTGAATTTGAATCTGATCTGAAGTCTGAAATTAGCAAAATTTAAAGTTTGAGTCTGGTCTGATCCCAAACCAGACTCAAACCAGACCAGACCCAGACCAGACTTAGGAGTACTAGCATCTACTATACAGACTGTTCACTATTTTACTAGTTTTTCAAATTTCTAATTTAGATAGTCTAAATAAACAGATCCTTTTTTAAAATATACTAGCAGCCTGGTTTGTATAGTGTTTTGTCAAACACCTTGGTTCTGTCTGGTTTTCTGGTTTCTTAGTTAATAATCCTTTATATAACACTATTAAAAATCTGTATTACCTTTTTACTTAAGACTTGCTAAGTGGATTTCTGTATATCCCAGCCTTTAGATTTATCTGGTTGCTTCATTCGAGTTTTATGTAACTCATATGTTATACTAAATGTTCTACAACCTCCTAGTACAAGCTGGTTAACTAAAGCTACAGATCTGATAATCCATCAAATTATACATAGTCTGCTATAATATATTTTGTAAAATTCAAATTTTGTTACTAGTAAATTCAAATTTTGTCTGCCACTTGGTGATATAACAACTTACCACTTTACTAAGTCACTACACCTTTTTCTCAAAATATTATATAATATCTATTACTATTCTAATAAAAAATAAAAAAAATCTTTGTATTAGTTTTGGTTTTAGGATTTCAAATCTGATTCCAAAATCTCAAAACCTTTTTTGATGAAATAAAAATCTGAAAAAAAAGAACTATTAGTAAAAACAAAAAACAAGAAAATACTAAAAAATACTTATTATTATACCAGCCTGGCTTCAAATCTCAAACCTGATTCTAAGATCTTTAAGATCTCAAACCAATTTCAATTATTGTCTCAGTAAAACAAAATCTAAAAAAATAAAACTATTAGCAAAAACAAAAGGCAAAACAAAAAAATACAAAAAAAAATTAAAATTTTAAGTCTGATTTCAAGATCTTAAACCTAGTTTTAAAACCTCAAGCCTGATTTTAATTATCTTTTTTAATAAAGCGAAACTCTAAAAAGAATAAAACTATTAGCAATAAACAAAAGACAAACTGAAAAAATTAGTATTTATTGTTATAATAACTTTTAGCTTAAGATTTCCAAGATTTTAAGATTTCAAGCCTAATTTTATAATCTTTCCTAGCAAAGTAAAAATTAAAAAAAAGAAAGAAAACTATTAATAAAGACAAAAACAAAGAAATATATGAAAAATAGTATGTATACTTATCTTTGTATTAGCTTCTAGCAAACCTTTAAAAAATAATGATAGTTTATATAAAAAAATAAGCAAAGAAAATAAAATAAAAGAGTGATATTTATCTTTATATCAGTTTGTAGCTACAAGATCTCAAGGCCAATAAAGCAAAATTTAAAAAAACTTTAGTAAGAAAAAAAAATCAAAAAAATATATAATACTTATCTTTTATTAGTTTTTATTAAAATTAAGGTTAGGTGTTTTAAATTATTTAATAAATAATAAAAAAAAACAAAATAAAATAAAAAACAATAAAAAAATAAAAAATAAAAAAAACAAGTATAAAAGTAAAATTAATTAACAAAAACTTTGTAGAGTATTAAGAAAAAAATTCTAAAATACTAAAATAAACTAAAATCTAAAACAATATATAATTAAATTAAATATAGATTACATTAATATATTTTGTGTGGGTGTAGCGACTTAGTGAAGTAATCGAGTTATCACCTCCCAAGTAATATATCCAAAGTTTAATTTTTATCAATAACAAAAAATCGAATTTTTTTATATAATGATAGCTATTCGGGTGTTGGGATATAGATCTTGTAACAACAATTAGACCAAATAGGTACAAGAAGTAATGATCAGCTAATGAATGGCCTATCTCGCAAGTGCTATCGAAGGCAGTAATACAGACTTAGAAAATCATAGGCATTCATATAATATAGAAGTTATACAAAGGGATACAAACTGATAAAAGGTGGTGTAAACCCACAATAAGTCTTTGTGATCTGTATAAATCTGATAGACTAGTCTCAAATAGAAATCTGCTTGACAAGTCCTGAATAGAGAGGTAGCACATATTTTTAACAGTTCTGAAAAGTTCAAGAAGAGAATCAATAAGCTGTAGATCTGGATGAGAATCAGGCGTTTGGCAAACACTATACCAACTAGGCTGCTGGAATCAACTGAAAGAAAAGGGTACAGGCTGATATCCAGATTAAGCTAATAGAAAAGTAGGTAACATAACTTGTAAACCAAACTAGGCTACAGTATATCCTTCCAAAACTGATTCTATCAAAACTGATAATTTGTTATATCTGATAAAAAATTGATCTATCATATCTGTCTTTTCTATAATTCAAACTTAATAATCTGCTATTTCTAATAACCGATACTCAAAAGATCAAATACTTATAAGATATTGGGTTTGTTAGGTATTATAAATCAATTTGATTGGTTTAATAGAGTTTTGTATAACCAAGTAGATATATAATAATATAATCTAGCTAATTATATTTATTTATAATCATATGATCAGTGAGCTATTAGTATCTTAAACCCGATAATCTTTTGAAACTGATACAAAAGCTGTCTACTATACCTATTAGATTTGAGAGGATGCATTGTATCTGGATTAGAAGTTTGGTAAAACAGTAGAAGGGAGCTGGGATATGAGTGAACTCTATAAGGGCAGAAGTAGATAACGGTAATAGCTTCAGCTTACAAATACTTGTTTTTAGACTAGATGTAAGTTACTGAAGCCTAGATTAATCTAAATATAAATATGAAAGGCTTTAGCAGGTTTACCTCAAGGTCAAAGAACTCCCTAAAATGGTTGAGTCCGTTTAAAGCCCTAAGCCAGTATGTAAAAATAAAGTAGTACTAAGTATTATTGCCTGGATATAAAGGGTTGGTACATAGGTGCAGAAAGTTTAAATAAGTATCCCTTAGTTGGGGTGCAAGTACAGCATTTAGTGTAGAATCTAGTGATAAGTAGATACTTAAATAGATACTCAAAGGCACAGATATAGCTAGTTGTACTGTACAACCATCAGAATGTATTTGACAGTTAAAAATACTACTAATATTTGAATAAAGAGCAATATAGCAAAGAGGTCACCTTAACATCAAAAAAAAAAATTTAATATATTTTGCTAATAATTACTTTATTTTGCAAAATTTTAAAATTATTATTATTTAAAAATTTTTTAAAATAAAAAATTAAAATATTTTAATCTTTTAAAAAATTTTGTATATATAAATTTGGTAAAGTATTTAGAATTTTTTACAATAATTTTAATTATTTTAAAAGGTAAAAAAACAATAGAGACTTATCTTTAGAATGACTCTACATATAGCAGCTAATTATATTTAAGGTTTAAAATTTTTTTTATATTTTTTATTACAGTATAAAAATAAAAAATTTATAAAAAAGAGGTGTGGTGACTTAGAGTAATAGTTAAGTTGTTACTCTCCAAGTGGTAGGTCTAGAGTTCGAATCTCACCAGAGACGTTTTTAGAAAAATAGGTCTGTGTACTGATAACAATTATTTAATGATTAGTTAGGTATATCACCTGTAATCTTGGTACTATTATCTTGAAATGGAAGCTCTTAGGCGATCTAAATCAAGGAACTAGAATAATTGAAACCCATTTGACATGACCTGAGTAAGGAGGTAGTGATGATCTTTGACAATACTGTGAAAAGTTAGAAACTGGAAACCAAAGAATCAGACGAAAACTCTGAGGCAAGAAGGGTCTACCAATCTGGCCACCAGAGTCGCACCAGAGAAAAAGGTCCTATGTTACAGAATTAGGAACCAAGGAAAGTAAAACTAGAAGGCAATTAAAGCCTAGATACAACAACCTATCCAAGCTAACTGGTTTGGTAGTTGGAGAGGGATCGGTATAAGGACTGGCTTGATGTGAGTATCGGGATCAGAATAAATCTTGCAAGGGTTCAGCAGTATAGTCTGTCTGTAAAGGTTTAGAACCTATCCGACAAACTTATTTGTGGAAAGAATTGACGATATGGCCTGCTCGTAAAGGTATAGAACCTATCCGGCAAGACTTATCCAAAAAAGACTAGGTAATACAGTAATAGTGGATACTAAACTGCTCTAGCAGGTAATACACTTGAGGATAAATTAGTTAATCATGCTGGTAGTCCTATAGATAGCTCGTGACGATCTTGGAACTTGGACTAACTTATGTACCACATGTTTCAGGTGAGGTTAGATAAATTGGCATAGAAAACTCAGATCAGAGGGTTTAATTAGATAATCTAAATAATAGTAGATTACAGGTATAGCATCTAGTGTAGAACTTAGTAATAGGCAGACTATTTAAATTAGATGCTCAAAAGGTGCAGATATGGCTAGAATGTATTCTTGTCAGAATATATTTGTCTGGAGCCCCCTTAATAAGGACACTATATGATTCTACAATTTAATAAAAGCAAAAAGCCAAAGAGGCTGACCTTGACTATAAAAAAAAAAATTTGTAAAAAATTTTTATAAGCTCGAATATGCAGCACTTCTATTTAAAACTTTTTTTTTACTAAGTAAATCATTCTTGGGTTTGTAACAAAAGTTTGGTTATTGAGAAATCTTTAAAATTTCTTTAAAAAAAATTTAGTTTTTTTAAAGAAATGTTACTAGTTTTTATAAAGATTTCTCAAAAACTACCAGACCAATTTTAATGTTCTCTTATTATTAAATATATCTCGATGAGCTCTACAACTTTTATTACAAACTCAAGAGTGATTTATTTAGTAAAAAAAGTTTTAGATAGAAGCGCTGCACATTTGGGCTTATAGTAAAATTTACATATAAAAAAAAATTATTTGTTTAGATGACTCGCAATTTGCATATTAAAATATTTTATAATTATTTTAGATAAAAATATTGTGTAATAAATTTTAAAATATTTCAAAATTTTTCATTAAAATTTTTTAAAAATATTAATTTTTCAAATATTTCAAAATTTATTGTACTTATTTTCAAAACTTTTTATAATACAAATTCTTTCATAATATTTTATATCTTTAAATTTGCTAATGTAATATAGATATAATATTATTTATTTAGTATTGAGATAATTTGAATATTAATGGTGAGATCATGTCTCTGTCTATATTAAAATTTAATTTAACTCTTTTACAAAGCAAAGAATATACAGCTCTCTTATATGAAAAAAGGATATAACTCTTATACAAAAAAAAGAATAAATTTAAACTTTATATCCTAAAATAGCAAGAAAAGAAACCCAGACTAATTTATCTGCAGTCTAAACCAAAGTATTAAGATAATTATATTGCTATAATATAAATATTATATATGTTTTAATAAATCAATAAGTTGATTATTTAAATACATTTGACTTAATAATAAAATTTACTTATAAAGTTACAAATTCTTTTTAAATAATAGATGGATTGTCTATTAATAGAAAAGTGATACAATAAAATAAAGATTATCCATGAGTTATGTAAAGAATAATCATAGTATAATGTGATGCAGATCATATATAAAAATTATTATAAGCAGAAATGCAGTATGTGTCTAAGAAAAATCCTTTTCATATTAAGTTAATTGGTCATCTATATTAAGAGAAAGTTGTAGGACTCATTAAAATGCATCTAATGACAGTTAAATTATTCAAATTAATCTAGTGAATGCTGAGATATCATTAAAAAACATTTTACTAACTATATAAATAATTCTATTGTTTATATAGAATTTTATATAGTCAGCAAAAGGTTTTTAATGATATTTTGGCATCTACTAGACTGATTTAGATGATTTAACCACTGTTAGATGCATTTCGATGAGTTCTACAATTTTCTTTTAATATAGAAGACCAATTAACTTAGTATGAAAAAGGTTTGCTTAAGCACATACTGCATTTCCACCTATAGTAATTTTTTATATGTAATTTGCATTATATTATACTATGATTATTCTTCACATGACTTATGAATCATCAATTAAGCAACAAACTCTTCCTGATGATCTTCTAATCAACAATTTCAGAAAATTGAACTACAGAAAAATGTTATAAAAGATATCAAAATACTTAATAAACTTGGTTTTATACTAGTAAGTATATTGTTAATGAAGTATTAAAAGTATAAAACTAAGGTATAAACTATGGACAGTTTTTGTAAAGGTTAAACTTTTCTGTCATAAACTTCTTTATTATATTCAGCATTAAAACAGAAGAATATTCTGGCAATACAGAATGATTAGATTGATATTATAAATATTAAAGACTTGAATTATCACTATACAACTGTAAAACTTACAAGAAACAATCATAAAAAAGCTTTGTTGACTCACTACTTTTTTTAAAAAAAAATTATAAAAAGTGTGCATCTTAGTTTAACACTTTCAAAAGATTGATATGTAAATTTATTAAAATAGTCAGTATTGTTGATTTTTTAATGCAGATATTTGCATCATTTGTTTGCTTTGTAAACTAGTGAACAAATATATAGACAATTATCCAGAGTAGATGTTATGCAGGTAAGTAAGTGAAATAGATAACTGAGACAATACAGTGGTGATGTTTTTCAATTTCTATGAACTGCTAACAATACTTTGAGACTACTTTAAAGACTACTCTGTCTAGTTGAACTTAATTTTTCTAGTTTAGTTTATATTTTTTTCCTTTATAGGTTTATATATATATATATTATTAGAATAGAGTTAAATATAAAGCTTTTTTATCTTGTAATATGTAATTTTTTAAAGCTTGACACAGACTTATAATTGTAATCTCTTAATTCTTTTTTTCTTTCTTATTTTTTCTTTTTACTTTTTTAGTATTAGTTCTAGTATTAATGCTTTTTTTTTGTTTTTCACTTTTTTATAAAAAGAAGTTATCAAATTAATGATATCTTATTGTAGAGTAGTGGTCTGACTGTGCTTTCTGAGATAGATAAGTTTCTTTAAAATTTATCATGATACATCTTTTTAGATATATTTGCCTAGTATGGCCAGTTATTTGTAAATACTTTTAGAAGTAACTGTAAGATATCAAACCTTAATATTATATTTATTTAAATATATTTTTTGTTCATTAACAAATCAAACTTAATAAAGAATATTGACAAGATGACCAAAGTAGAAAAAAAGTGCTAAATTATTTTTTTAATTTTAGATTAAAAAATATTTTAATAAATATTTAATTAAATTTGATAAATATTTTTTTAATTTAATCTTAAAATTATATAAAATTAAGAATTTTATTAACTATAACTAGCAGTAATTATTACTAATATATAATCAATTTGTATAACTAAAATAAAGGTTTTTTTAAAAAAATGATAATATCTCAAAAATTTACCTATGAACTATCTTTAACATTCTAACAAAAAAAATTCTGATTTATAAAATTTCATAATTAGTGAACATATTATGAATTTTACCGTAAAATGTGGAAAATAAGCACAATACCCTCTACCCTACTTTTTTTAATCTCAGAGTAGTGGAGATGGCAAAAAATCTTATGTTATTTCCGCCAATCTGAGATTGAAACAGGTAGGGTAGAGAGTACTGTGCTTATTTTCCACATTTTACGGTATTAATTATAGTCAGCTGGTGCTGAAATTGACTGATACTGAAAACTGAATCTGGTGTTTATTTACGCTTTTTTGGGGGGTTGGATTAGGATTTAGGGTTAGAATTGATAATTAAAGAGTATATGTGGATTTTAGTAGGTTTATATTTCAAATCGAGACCCCAAATTTTAACATCAATTATTACTAAAAATTATACTATTATTTTTTTTAACCATAAAAAGGTCTTGAGTTTTTTTAAAAATAAAAAGATATATTTAACGGATTTTGTTATAATTTCTTACAAATTATTTGTTTATATATACAAAATTAAAAACTTTTTATTTGTTGGCAGTGGTAATAATATTTAAACTTTATTGAATATTGTATTTAAAATTTAAAGTGTGCTATTTCTTATATTATTTTTAGAGAATTGATATCACCACCCACATTTTTGCTTATACCACTTCTAAAATTTAAAAAAATATCCTGAAAGAGGTATTGTTATTAAGAAAACCTTTTTTTAGTCTTAATAAAAGTTTTGTTTAACAGACCTTTCTGGTTCTAATAGTAGTAATATTATTAAAATCAGACTAATAGTTTTTTTTAAAAGTAAATGAAAATTAACTAACTTCAGATATAAATATTTTAGAACCTACTAATTTAAGTATAATGATTTTATTACTATTAGAACTATAAAGATTTGATAAACAACTTTGATTAAGATCAAAAAGGTTTACTTAATAAGAATATTTATTTTAGAATACTTATTGATATCTAAAAGATATTAGAAAAATGGAAGTAGTAATATCAATTTTTTATTTTTATTATAAATATATAAATAGAGTTTGGATTATATTATTTCTTATTTTGTAAATTGAAAATAAAAATTATCACTTAAACTGTAATCCAGGCAAATTTGCCTGGAAAATTAAAGTATATTTAGTATTTTTTAAATAAAAAAATAATTTATTAATAATATGGGGTCTATATTTATTATAAAATATATTCTTGAAAACATATTTT
>CAJVPZ010003645.1:0-10785 GCA_910592135.1 Racocetra fulgida | reverse complement strand
ACAATTCTAACAAGCCAAAAATCACTAAATTCTAATCACAGGATTCCAAGAATAATAAAAATTTGTATTGTTAGACAGTTATTTAATTTATATATAAATAATTGTTTAACAATAAAATCTTTATTGATCTTGAAATTCTGTAATTAAAATTTAGTAATTTTAGGCTTGTTTGAATTGTCTCACTGATATTATCATTTTGGGAGTTAAATCATCCAAAATGGGCCAATGGATCAAAAGTTATTAAATTTTAAATAATTTATTTAGTAATTCTAAAAAAATCACTATTAAAATTACATAAAAATTAAATTATCTTAGGACCCTGTAATTGGATTTTAATGATTTTAGTCTTGTTAGAATCATCTTATTAATGTAATAATTTTGGTAGTTAAATCATATTAATTGGTTCAGTAGATCCAAAATTATTAATAACTTTATAATGTTATATTTTTAGCCAGAATTATTTTATACTTTTAGCAAAAATTATAAAATTTTGATCAGAATTATAACCTGATATTTTGGGGACTCCACCCACCTACCCAAAAATTATGTAATTTCTAAAAGCCCCCTTACGAGTTGGTTGCTCAAATACATAGGTTGAATATTATAAGTAATATGATAGATTGTAAATATTGCTGTGTAAGAATTCGAGATTAGTTGTGTAATTTCAGTTTTTAGTTAGACTGTCAGCTAGATCATTGAATGTATTATTGCTGTATGCTGTAATTTTTTGAAGTTTAATTTTTAACCTGTAGAATTTGATAAGATTTAGTAGTATATGCCAAATTGGCCAATAGTTATATAAATATTGTTTGTTTGGTCCAGGTAGTTGTTGAGCAAGTTTGTTAAATTTAGATATTATGGATTGTGAGTTAGTATAAATAGTAATATTACTGTTTTGTGGGTATATAAATATTGCAAAAAGGATTGCAAGTAGTTCAGCTTTGTAAGAAAAGAGCCAGAGTTGAATTGTAGTAGAGTAATTGTGTAATACAATGTTGTTAGCTGTTTGAACTCAGCTTATGCACATTGTACATTGTTTAGTAGTAATATCACTAACTGATCCATCTGTATAGAATATTAGTTGTGTGTATATTGTATTATTCATTGCTATTTGTTGTAGAATTTGTGAAGGTTGGTTGTTCTTAAAGATTTTAAATACTGCATCATAACAGTTAGTAGTCTTAGTATTGTAGTTGGATTACATAGTGCAATTGAGTATATTGAGTCTAGTAGATTAGCATGCAAATTGAGTTTATTGAGAATATTGTTGTTTGTTTTCCTACATAAGAGTTTGTTAGATAAATTGGTTAAAATATTTAATGTGTATGTATTGTTAATTCAGTTGGAGTTTAATAGACATCCTGTACATAGTTTACAGATATATGTAGGTGATAGATAGAGACTAGTATGAGAATAGTCAAATTCAATTTGCCAATATGTAATTGATATTGAATTATCTTGGTAATTATATCTTCTAGCTTTTCCTAAAATTATATTATTATTATTGTATGAGATTAGCCAAGGTTTAGCTTTAGTTTTATAGTGATCAGTATTAAAGGATAGAGTGTTTGTATTCAATAGTTGTAGTTAAGTATTAATTAATCTGGTTTGTTAATTAGTAATAATTTTATTTTCTAGTATCGTAAACTATAGTGGTTTGTGACCTGTAGAGATGTGTTATAATCATGATGAGATATGTGACCAGTTGAGTAAAGATGTGTTATTGTATGATGTAAGTTGCTCGAGATATATAATATTTTTTGTATATAGTTGTTTTTTTGAAAGATAGGTATAATTTGTGTGTATGTAGTATTTTTTAATAGTTGTATAAAGGTATTGAAGTGTATAAATTTGTATAAAATATTTATATTAAGTTGAAGTTGATTAAGTAGTTGTATGATTTTGAATGTGGTAGTGTTCTTATTTGGTTCATAAATTAAAGGTTGTAGATGTTGAAATGATTTTTAAATTTAGAGATTATATAAAATTATGAGTTAATAACAATTCTTATATAGTTTTATAAAATTTGCTTAAAAAATCAAAAAAAATTTTGATTGCTATTTGTCTTAGACTAAAGAAGATCTTAAGTAAATGATATTAGATGGTGCATATTTTCTTATATAATTAAAATTATTGCTATCAATTTTTTATATTTCATCTAACCAAGTTACTTTATATATAAATCCAAATCTATCTTTGCCAATTTCTTTAATATTAGATAATTTGTCTAATGAAATCTACTTAGTCACACTTTTATATATAATGGTTATAAATTGAAATGTCTTTATACAATTATCAATATTTTTATTTTCACCTGTTCACTATGTTGCTATATTGGGATTATATGATATACACTATGCTATGTTCATATTATCTTTATTACAATATGCATTTTTTTAAATCTAAATAAGCTTTATTATTATTATATATTAAATTTTATTATTTTCTATTTGCCATGTGATTTTAAATATTGGATGTAAATAATTTTGATACTCACTGACTAAATTAATATAAATGAAATAATTTAAAATATATTAAATAATAGTAAATAAGTATCAGGTTTTTGATTTGTAAACTTGTTTTTGATTTAATTACTAATAAATGTTCTTTATACTCACCCATTAAATGAATAATTAATGCAAATAAAATGATTTGAAGGGTATTATATAATAGTAATGGTAAATAAGTATTTATATCTTGATTTGTGAACTTGCTTTGCTGTTTTTAATTCCAATAATTAATAAATGTTCTTTATACTTACACAATAAATGAAATGATTAATATGAATGAAATGAAATAATTATTGCGAATAAAATGTATTATGTAATGGTAAATAATTATTGTCACAGATCATAATGAAATTGGATTAAAATGAAATGAGAGGTTTCTATTTACTCCACCTATACTTGTTTATTATAAAACCTGCTTCTAAACTCTAATTCTAACCCTAAAAAATGCTAAAAAAAATGCACCCAAAAATTTTATTTTTCTGTGGCTTGTCTATTTTACACTATCTCTCATTTCATTTCAATCTAATTTCATTTTAATTTGTCACAATTATTATGTTCTTAATTTGGGGGTTGTCTAAAGCCAGGTAGTCATGTGATATCAAATCACAGTGGCAGTGAATTAGATTAGCTACAGCCACAAGGCTAGGCTTATATCAACCCTAAGTGGCTGGTGTGGAGCCCTTAAAGCCAGGTAGTTAAAGCCAGATAGCTGAGACCGGGTAGCTAAAGTCAGGTAGCTGTTAAAGCCATGTAGTTAAGGCCAGGTAGTTAAAGCCATGTAGTTAAAGCCAGGTAGAGTATACTAAAACTAGGTAGAAAATGCTAAAGCTGGATAGTCATATTATTACTAGATACACAATGGAAAGACATTCAAAAGTTGACTCACATTAGGCTAGTGTTTAGTATTGGTTATATAGATCTGGTTAATTTTTTGACCAAGTTTTATAGATATTAATATTAAGTTTATTTATAAAAGTATATTTGCATTACAATGTTCAAAACTTTTGTCTGATTGGCTGATATAAATCAATTGCCCGAGTAACTTATTTATACACTTTAAAGTACTTTTTGCAATGTTTTACTAACAAAAATTGTAATGATGTTTTATTAAAGTGACGATTTTCTGTCACAAAATTGAATTCTGAGTCACGAATATGAATTCACAAAAAAGATTAGAAAGTTCACTTCTTACTTAGTAAACTATCAAAGTAATTTGGTAATCTGCAAAGTAATTTGGAAGTTAGATAAGAGATATGTTTGAATAGGATCTACCACAAAATCCTGACATCCAAAATCCTGACAGCATAAATCTTGACCGTGCTAATTCTGATATACATAATCTCGACAAGATAAAATCTCGGCAAGATAAAATCCCGATACCAGAAACATAGTACAAAGTACGAAGTGTATAGTTTACAAGCAAGTTGCTGTGTTTAAAATCTCGAACTCTATTGGACAGCGTGATTATTGTATGTGCATTCTTTTTTGGTTATGCCTTGACTAAGAACTGCAATCATGTTAAATAATTATTCAACTAAATACTGTGTGATGTTATCACGCAAAACCAGGAATGGAAAACCTAAAAAAAAAAATGAAATAGTTAAATAAATATTGCATTCATTTATACTGATTTTATTATTGATATATAATATACCCGTTAAGTAATTATCTAAGTGTATAATACTGGTAATGAAGAAAAATAATTTTAGTGTTTTTTATTAAAATTAATTTTGCTTCCATGTAAAGCTATGAGTGAAATTAACTCTGATAGAAGAAATTTTCCATTGTATAATTGTTGTTTCTACCTCTATAGTAAATAGCTATGAAAATGAATAAATTATTTTAATTGATCTTCAATGTTACACCAAGTTAATTTTTTGTTTTACACTATCCTTTTGTTACAAAAATAATTTACTTTATCATAAACAAAAAATGATTTTTCATTTAAAATAATAATTATTATTATTATTATATAATCAAAATATAAAGGCATGCAAAAATTACTCGAATCTAATTCAGAACATTTCAGAATGGTTTCCTTTCAGAAACCTGATTAGTTGAATCTACAAATTTCAGCATCATCCATTTCAGTATAATTAACATAGTTAAATAACACTTTCATATTGTTGACCACTTTAAATGCTCATATTAAATCTGTTGCCAACTTTGATATAGTCGCATTTATGTGAAGATTGCACTAAGCCATTAATAATGTATAAAATGCCTAATATTCAGCAACAAATTTTTTCTGTATTTAAGGGTAGGAGGTACATAGACCATTTTTTATATGATCTTGTTGGTATATTTTTTTATATTTAATATTTAAAAATATTTTATAAGCTAATTGTTTTAGTGTATTAAGTAAAGTTTGTAGAATAGAATTTTCTGATTCTAATGATAGTAAAATCATTAAAATTGATTAAATATTTAATGAGAAATATGTTTTAAAGATTGAGTATTATTTTTACTTATATGATGATCATATGATATGAACCAATTAAAAACACCGATTTAGTGTAACCCTAGTAAATTTGAAGTCACCCTAGCAAACTTTATAATATATACAAGTATAATTTTTTTAAATATTTTATTTATTAAAACTTTTACTACTATAAAAATCATATTCTAAACTATATATTATAAAAATTTGGTGAAAATTAATTGTGATAGTAAAAAGTTTTATTAGTAGCATATATCTATTTTCTTATAAAAATCACGTTGTACCACAAAATCATATGACAAAATGATCTACATACCCCCTACCCTTAAATTATATTCCCATTATTTCTGTTATTATATAAATATGTAATAAACTTTAAAATGTCTACTTACTACCAATGAGTACCAGAATGATCATTTGCATAAAAATCATATAAAAATGAAGTCCCAGGCTGAATTGGACACTGAGTTACGGCTGGAACACCGTCTGAAAAAATTGTATTCCTTATAAGAAGTCCATGCCAATGGATTGCAGTCAGTTCATCAAGTTTATTTCTTATTAAAACTTGAATATGTTGTCCTGGTCTCGCTTTAATAGTTGGCGCAGGAAATTTAATGCATTTAGG
The DNA here is from genome assembly GCA_910592135.1 of Racocetra fulgida. Lineage (NCBI taxonomy): Eukaryota > Fungi > Glomeromycota > Glomeromycetes > Diversisporales > Gigasporaceae > Racocetra > Racocetra fulgida. Next base: position 5,210 of record CAJVPZ010003645.1, on the reverse strand, counting down.
CGTGTTCTCTTTATTGTTTTTATCGTAGGTAGGATATACAAGTATAACTGGCCGTTCACCACATTTATCAAGATCACATTTATGTGTTTTGATTGTCCAATCAAAAAAAAGTGTATCTTCCTTTCTAAGAGGGGTTGATGAGACCGAAATTGTCAGAAGAATAACTCCAAATAATATAGCAAAAATTATTTGCTTCATTGCCATTTTCATGGGGTTTTATTTTTTAAAAAAAGGTAAATTCTGTTTATATTGTATTATCTAAACTATCGGATGAGACTAAATAGGCCAATAAGTTTGTGTTATAGTTCTTTAATACTTGTTTATTTATTTTTTTTATTATGTTTCTCATTCCAGAAATTGCTGAACTGATTAACATTACCGTTACCGTTACGAAACGTTTGTCAAATGTAAATGTTTGGGGATAAAATTTATTATTTATTTTTTAACTCTCAAAAAAAAACATTATTGACAATTCGTACTATATTACATATGAGTGAAAATGTTGTGATTATTAGAATTAGGTGATATATGTAATGTTTATTAATGATTTATAAATAATTTATAAATATTATGCTCAGTTTCATAAGCAATTTACTGCTAAGAAAAGTAATTGGCCAATTAAATACTATGATGATTTATAATTATTATGCGTTTCATGAACGGTTTCATAAGCGATTCATAAGCGGATTAATAGTTAAGGCAAGCTATTGACCAATAAAATCAAATCTTACAATTCAATTTTACCGGAGAAATTATTTTATCTGACAAACTCTTATGATCATGAACTTATTTCTGTCTGTTATTTTTTTCATGTGTTACGAAATATTCATGTTTACTCGAATTAAACTCAGCTGACAACTCCCTACCAATCATGATCATAAATTGTCGGATAACACCATTATTCGGCAAATTTATGAATAACAGAAATTTGGCTCAACAGGGCAAATGATTGGCTGACACGTGCCGTTTCGCGGCACGTGTTCATTTGCCCGGTTGAACCAAATTTCTGTTATTCATAAATGAAAAGTAATGCACGCACGTGATATATTAATCATTAGTTAGAGGCAAGCATCTGGCCAACAGTTCCAGATGTTAAACTTTATTAAATGATTATTTATTGAGAATATGCAGCGTACATCGGTGCGATTGATGTACAAACTGAGACGGGATATACACCCAGAGATACAACTATAATTGCGCCGGGTATCACCGTCATCAGCAGAAATTTGTGATGTGTAGCATTAGTCGGTGGTTTCCCGCACTGCATAAAGCAGGCCGACTTGATATTAAGCTTAAAGATACGACAAATGGCAGGATTCTGCCTGGCTTCCAAAGATAATAAGAATCCTGCTGTTTTGTCGGATTATCTGTGTTCATGTGTATATATATATATTTCTTTCGACGTTGATACGTACGCATGTCGATATCGACTTGGGCTTGTCTCTATGCACGTTAATAATTCTGGTGACGATCGGGTTCCAAAGTTTATATGACGATCGTTAACCAGAATATTTAGTACTTTGCTCAAGATTTACGCTGCGTCTGCAGGTTGCGTTCATCTGCATCTATATAATGCAGTGTTGGCCATTTGGGTCATATTCAACTTTATATGACCAAGGTTGTAATAGTAAATTTTATAAGTCATAACAGGTCATAAAGGTCATAACCTATAGTTGGCCAATAGGTCATAACAGGTCATAGGTTAACACTGATACGTATAATGCGTTTGATACCGTCTATCTATTCTTTGGCTCAATGGTAGCTGTATGCAACACAATGCCGATTCTGTTGTGTCCCCACACAAAAATTTGAACCGGTTCTTAGTGACCAGCATCTATTGCTTGATAGTTGGATTTTTTTTTTTCATAATCTATTTAAACTTTGCAATTGATTCATCGTATTTGCATATTAACTTATATGTTAAGTTTCTCTGAGTTTCTAACACGAATGCATTGTCGGGGTCGATTTATAATGTTTTGCTTAAATCTGCTGGTGACTCACAATGCATGCTCTTATCTGATATTGTATTGCACTTTCTTGATACAATTGCTGACGATTGTTTGGATTTCTGAATGATTCTTCCTATTTCTTTGCATTCGATTAGTTGTTGTTTTAAAATCTTCGTATCTATTCATCATGCGATAAGTCGCTCCACGGTTTGATAATGAAGTGCATTATTTGGATTAATTTCTAATGGTTTATTTAAATCGGCTAGCGATTCTTCGTATCTGTTCATCATGCGGCAAGTTTTTCTAATGTAAATGCATTATCTGGATTAATTTCTAATGATTTATTTAAATCCGTTAGTGACTCTTTGTATGTTCGTCAGGTAAAAAGCTATATCGTGAAATTCTAATTTGGATGCATTATTAGGATTAATTTTTTAATGATTGATTTAAAACTGCTAGTGATTTTTTGTAGTTTTCCATCATAAGGTAAGTTACTCCACGATTTTCTAATGCAAATGCATCATTAATGTCTAATGATTTATTTAAATCTTCAGTAAAATTTGGATTAATCTCAAATAATTTATTCAAATTTGCTATGATTCTTCATATCTGTTCATCATTCGATAAGTTGTTCCGCGTTCATTTAATGCGTCTGCATTATTTGGATTAATTTCAAATGATTTATTTAAATCTGCTAGTGTTTCTTTATATCTGTTCATCATTCGATTAGTTGTTCTGCGTTCATTTAACGTGTCTGCATTATTTGGATTAATTTCTAATGATTTGTTTAAATCTGCTAGTGATTGTTCATCTGTCCATCATACGATAAAACTTTTCCACGGCTTGCTAATGCAAATGCGTTACCAGAAGTAATTTTTAATGATTTATTTAAATCAGCTAGTGATTCTTTATGTCTGTTAATGCTGCAATAAGTTGAACCACGCTCTGCTAATATAATTGCATTATTTGAGTTAATTTCTAATGATTTGTTCAAATTAGCTAGTGATTCTTCGTTTCTGTTCATCTTGCGATAAATTACTCCACGCTCTGCTAATATTATTGCATTAATTGGATTCATTTCTAATGATTTATTTTATACCTGCTAGTGATTCTTTGAATCTGTTCATCATCCTATAAGTTACTCCACAACCTGCTAATGTAAATACGTAATTTGCATTAATTTCTATTGTTTAAGGTTAGAGTGAACGTAGATCATTTGTCATATGATCACACGTGCTCCATATATCGTTAAGTCGATTGAAATTTGCCTAGATAACACAAAAATTACTAATTCTTATTGGTCGGGTTTCTATTGTTTACAATTCCTTAAATCTTCTAATGATTCTTCGTATTCGTTCATCATGCGATAAGTCGTTCCACGCTCCCTTAATGCGTCTGCATTATTCAGTTTAATGCCTATAATTTATCTAAATCGGCCAGCGAATCTTCATATTTGTTCATCTTAAAATATATTGCACCACGATTTTTTAATGCAAAATCATCATTTAAATTAATTTCCAATGATTTATTTACATCTGCTAGTGATTCTTCGTATTTATTCATCTTAAAATATGTTGCACCACGGTATGTTAATGCAAAAGAATTATTTAAATTAATTTCTAATGATTTCTTTAGATCTGCTAGTGATTCCTTGTATCTGTTCATCATAAAACGGTATGCTAATGCAAATGATTGATTTTTAATAATTCATTTAAATCTGCTAGTGATTTTTAATATCTGTTCATCATAAGATAATCCACGTTCATTTAGTGCGTTTGCATCATTTGGATTAGTTTTTTAATGATTTATTTAAATCTGTAGTAATTCTTCGTATTTGTCCAACGTGCGTGAATTATACTGGTCTGATTTCTAATGAATCTATTCATCATGCGATAAGCTTCTCCACGCTGTCTCAATGCAGATGCATCATTTGGATCAATTTCTAATGATTTATTTAAATCTGCTAGTGATTCTTTATACTTCAAAGAAAATTAAAAAATAAAAAAAAAATGTATAAAATTTATATATATAATTTAGGTACGTCTATTAATTTGATCAATAAGTATGCAAATCTAACATATAAACTCTCCGACATCTCGGCTGACTGATATTATTTCAAAATTTATGAATGACAAATTGTGAAATGACGCAGAACACATGTAAGTTCGTACACATTAATGTAAGCAAAACATATAATTAACATGCAAGCAGGTTGAACTGATTAACGTTTCTAATAATTATTGTTATTAGACAGCAAAATATTTTTGTATACTTATATTTGAATTATTTTTAACCCATTCTTATTTTTCTGGTTATAAGCCTGTAAGAGATATTTTCGAGTTATGCCGTACATGTAACAAGCATAGCTAAAAAGGTACTGACAATGAAAAAGCGGGCATGCTGCAATATAAACTCAAGTAAATAAAGTTTTAGATATAAACGAAACTTTATAAGTAATAGATGCGGCTGTTTTACTTATTCTTAATGGTTTATTTGAGTATAAATAGACAGTTCGCCAAAGAAACAACTCGAACAATGACTAATAACAGATTTCGTTCATGAAAATAAATAAAAACTTTGTGCAATAAATAACATAGTTATATTTTAATATGGTATATACTAAACGATGCATATCGATATACAGTGATTATAGAAATCATGTCATGTCTTGTCAGTTATTTAGTCACATGTACAGCAGAGACCGTTAATGTAACACATATATTAAAACTGGTGAGGGATTATATTGAATCCAACATAAATAATTTAATTTGTGATTGATCACAGGCGAGAGGGATTCACTTTGGATCGGGCACTGTCAGTCACATGTACGTTTTGTCCTGTGTAGTTCAGCGAAAATGGCTTAATATTTGCAGTTTGTTTTCACAAAAAACCATTATTTGTTAAAATAAACTGAGCCAAAACTATCGTTACATCATTACGGCGTATTTGTAAAATACTCCAAAATTTTACCCCTAATTCATTTATGCAATTGACTTCACATATATATGTGTTATGTGTCATTTTTCAATTTACGTTGATTATCAGTTGACGCCGGTTATTTTTCAATTTGTTAAAATTAAATATTATAATCACACGATAGTTTGTTAAATTAAATATTATAATCGTACGATAGCTTATTATTAATAAATTAAATTGATGCCAATAATGATAAATAAATAAATTACGAAAAAAATGATTCTTTGAGTAATTCTTTTATCATCGTGCATCTTTTCCCACCTTTTACTAATGAATCCGCAAAGT
>CAJVPZ010003644.1:0-10786 GCA_910592135.1 Racocetra fulgida | reverse complement strand
ATTAACCAATAAAATTTTTATGATATCACGGGATGATCTACAAAAATTGGCCAATCGAAATGAAAGCCCGCTATGCTGCTCTAATAGTGAATATATTTGAATATAATAGTATATAAGTTAGCAATTTAGCATCACAAGTCTTAATTATTATATCTTTAATAATTTAGAAAAAAATATAATTAACATCAGATAATTAGATACAGTATATTAAATTTAGATGCTACGTATGTAGTATGTATTAAAATAAATTTTTATTTATACAGGTGATACTACCCTTATTAAAATCAACCGCGTTAATATCACCCTAAGCACAAGACAAATTTTTATAAATTTTTAATATCAAAATTTCCTCATATATATCAACTTTAATATAATTTCTCATTAATATCACTATCAACATAATTTAAACACAATTCAAATAGGTTGATATTAATGTGAGTTACTTGTAAAAAATCTATTATTTAACAAATTTCGATACAGCTTTTTAGTTGCATATATTAAATTTGACAACATATAAGTATCAGAAAATGAAAACATATTTAATACTCAAAATATTGTAAAATTTTGACCAATCAAATTTCAAGATCAACCTGATCTTGAAATTTGGTTGGTCAAAATTGTACAATATTTTGAGTGTCGTATATTTACTTACAGGTTTCACTCTTTAATACTCATATATATATATAATATATATGCAATCATTAGATTTAATTAAAAATTTTCTATATATATTTAAATAAATAAATAAATCAAAAATTTTCAAAACTCTTTCTAATAATCTTCTAGTCAACAACTCAAAAAAACTTAACTATGAAAAATATTATAAAAGACATTAAAAATAAACAATATACTTGGTTTTATATAAGTAGGTGTGTTGTTAACAAAGTATTAAGAGTGTAAAACTGAAAAGCAGATTACTTGTGCAGTTTTCATAGACGTTAAGTATTGCTTAGGTGGACTTCTTTATTATATTTAGTATTTAAATCAAAAGGAATATAAAACAACTAAGTTAATACTAAGAATATTAAAAATTGGAGGTTATTTTTATATAATTATAAATTTACAAAAAAACAATTAACAAAGTTTTGTTGGCCTACTACTTTTTTATGAAATTTTATCAAAAAGTAGGTGTTTCAGTTTATTTCTCTAAAAAATCAATATATAATTTTCTAAAATAGCTAGTATTGTTTACTAAAATAAAAATTTACTATAGATAGTTTATTTATAGTAAACTTAGTAAACCTGCAACCAAAAATATGTGATAAAGAACAAGGTGTTAAAAAATAAATTTATAATAACATAATTGGTACACATGCCTTAACTGCTAGTAAATAACAACATTTTGAGACTACCAGTAAATTAGTCTGTCTAGTTAATACTAGTCTAATTATATTTTTTAGTATTATATTATTTTTTTAGATATATATATTATTAGGATAAAGTTAGATATAAAGCTTTTTATTTTGTAATTTGTAATTTTTAAAAACCAAACACAGGCTTGTAATTGTAACTGTCAAATTGTTTTTTTTGATCATTCTTCTTTCTTCTTTTGGTAATAGTACTTTTTTATTTCTCTACAAAAAGATATATTATTAAATTGTGATATTCTATTATAGATGGTAGTCAGACAAGGTTTTTTAAGTTTTTCTAGTGGTATCTAATATTTCAGGTTGCTTGTAAATCCTCTTAAAAATAACTGCAGAATGTCAAACTATAAATTAGATTACTTAATATGCTTTCTATTACACCAACAAATTGAAGCTAATAAAGAATATCGGCAAGACAGCCAAAGTAGAAAAATTAATTAATAAATAAATAAAACTACTTTTATATTTTAAAATTACAAATAATGCTTTTTATAGCATTTTATTAATTAATTTTATTTAAATTCTCATTTATTATAAAATATAACTATGGTGGTTTTGCAACTATTATATTTTTTTATTATATTAAATCTTCAAGGTTTTTATACAAAATTTTCAACACAATTTTTCATGTTAGGATTAACTTTATGCTTAAAGTTAGGTTTGAAAGGTTTTGGGGGTATAGAAAATTTTACTTAAGGTACCTCATACCGATTAGATAGCCAGTTTTTGAGATAATTTATACATAGGTGTAAAACACCATAGGTTTAGTAGAAGTTTTTAACTAAATCTAATTATTTTTCTTGCAAATAAAAATTTCCAAGATTACTCTTTTATTTCTGTTTTCCTAATACTTCTATCAATACATAAAAAATTATTTATTTTTAATAAAAGTAATTTCTGAATTTTCTTTGTTTTTAGCTATAGTTCTGCTAAATTTTAATAGTACAATTTTTTATTTAAGGGAGCTATAAAGCGTCTGGAAGGGAATCAAATTATAAAGTTATGATTATGTATATTCAACTTATATTTCTGTATTACTTGTTTTATGTCATTTTTTCTGAAATGCAAACAAATATTAATGGCGTTAAATCCAATTGTAGAATCATGGAATGTAATTAGTTTGTTTTGTAAAATTTTTTTTGATACTTTGTCAGTTTTATCACGTTTGTAATCAATATAGCTTATATTAGTAAACTTCCGGATACATTATGGTGACTATTTATATGGGTCTAAATTATTTTGCTCTTGGAGCAAATCTAGACTGTCGAAATTAATTTTGACTTCTAAAATGTGAATAATTTAGTATGTAGAAGTTATTTTAATAATGCGAAAATATTTTAGTATGCGAAATTATTTCCGGATGACAAACATATTTTTTTGGATGACGAAGATGTTTTTGTATGGCGAAATTGGCGAAGATATTTAACTACTTTAGACTACTTTAGATGATTATAATAAATTTTGCATTTAATAATAATATGAAATATATGCATTGAAATCAATTAGATCACTGTTAAAAAAAAATCCGTTCAGACTATGGGCGGGCAATTTTTACATGCATTATTACTTAATATTACATTCAATTTTTTAAGTAGTAAGTAATAATAAGTAAAAAAACCCCCAGTATTTGCAAAATCAACCTTGTCCAGAAGAATTTTGACTTCAGGATTATACCTTCCAAGTTGTATATGTGAATCATGTGAATTATAGTATTTGTATGTAATAGGGATAAGTTAATAATGATATTTAAGAATAGGTAATGGCTAAAAAAATTCATATTGCTTACATAAACTATTACATTCCCATCATAATTCATTCATATAATACTGTAATATCAGCTGTCTTTAGCAATTTCAGCGGGCAAAATAGTTTTAGCAAACAAAATTAATTTCGAAATTTTAACAGGTGAATATAATTTTGTCGGAAAAATAAATTTCGCTGGCAAAAATAATTTCAGAATTCCGCCAGGCGAAATTAATTTCGCCAGACAGAATTTTGAAACATCATGACGAGAATACTAAAAAACATTTCACCATACTGCCTGCAGTAAATCATACATATTTTAGACACCCATGCGTAGGCTCTCGTATTATATATACGTCAACTTAAAGATTTTTAATAGAAAAAAAAGGAATTTGGAATGCAATAAAGGTGATTTTTAAATACACGTGAATCTCGATCTAAACAAAGTCAGGTTCATAGTAAAAATTTTGCAAAACCTTCTTATATCGAGGGTTTATTAATAACTTCTTATATCGAATGGACTTATTATAGACTGGTTTTGGTTTGACACTCTCATATAGAGGGCATAATTAGTCTTTTTATATTGAAGGTTTCTTATATCGAGAGTCACTGATATAATGAAGCATCGCATTTAAATAAGATATTTTTGAAAGTATTGCGGATGTATTTATTTGAATAATACTGTATATCATTTTATATTATAACTAAATTTCACCCGTAATAATATTACCAAGTATCACAAATTTTTTTTTAAAAAAATAAATGTTTAGATATTAGTTTAACCTTATGTCAAAAGAAGAGAAAGTATAGTTTTTATAATCAATTTTGAGTTATTGAGTTTTTGTTTTTGTTGTTGGTTTGTTTTGGTATACAAGACCCAGTGATCAAATTGGCTCTACATATAACTAGGTGATATCACGCCGAGGGTAAGTTAGCAATAGTCAAAATTGAAACAAAAGTAAAAAAAAAAAAAAAAAAAAAAAAAAAAACGAAACTAAAACAGCTTCAAAATACAGAATTTAACCTTTTTTGGATCTCAATTACTTTTATACAAAAGGTTGATCCTGATTTGATCAACTATGATCACGAAAATACAGGCATTCTACTTGTTGTGTATCTGGTTACTAAGTACGTACGTACGTACGTACGTAAAGTAATATGCCCAACTGCATCAGAAATAATATTTTTGCATTTGTGTGACAAATCGTATATCTGTATAAAAAAATAACCATTATGTATTTATAAAAACAATCTACGTATTCAATTTCAATCTACAAAACAGTGTTCTTCTCATGGCATCAAAAGTATTAGGGGGTGATATGCCCGAATTAATGGAAAGAATTTTTAATAATTTGGATAATGAAATTAAATCCTTATTTTCATGTACTCTTGTGAACCGACATTGGTGTAAGACGTCAATTCCAATTCTTTGGAAAAGTCCATTTACAGTTTCTGGAACTCCAACGTTTATATCTAAATACTTTTCATCCCTTGACGAGAACGAAAAGCTTATTTTAAAAGAATACAGAATAAAGACAGATTTTCCTAATACTCTATTTCCATATGGAAGATTTTTAAAGTTTCTTGACTTGCTTTATATAAGTAATATGTCTAGAAGATGGATCTACTTACAACTTCCTAGCCGGCGAAAAGATACGATTGAATTGGAGTGTCATATAGTTAATTTATTGTTTAGAATATTTATTGAGAGTGGTGCCACTTTATCTAGATTGCAATTACGTTTTTTTAAACCGTGTGTTGGAATTAAACCTGAGATCTTTTATTTGTTAGGACAAAATAAGCACTTTCTTTCGCAAATTTATGATCTAAGTGTAAGAGTAATAGATAACTCTTACATGGAAAATACTATTTCATGGTTAAAAATCTTGGGAAAAAGCTCTACGAAAATTGGAAACATAAAAGTTAACTGTTACAATGGATGCAAACCTCAACTGTCTAATGCATATATATACATGATTAAGTCACAAAAACAACTTAGGTGGTTTCAAATTGTAGGTAGTAGAAAATTTCCTACGGAATTCACTGGAATTATTTCAGCCCTAGAAAGTCAAAAAAAAACTTTAAAAGAAATTAAAATTGATGATTGTGCTTACAGTGCAGAGTTTGAAGTGCTAAAAAATTGTGAAAATTTAGAAGTTATTCGTGTCTCAGGTTTTGAAGTTGAGAAAATAATAAAAACATTTGACACAAGTCGTTGCAACATTTTACAAATATCTTCAACACATTCAATTGATGCATCGAGCTTAATACAAAGTTTGGAAAAGGCGGGTTCACTATTACAACGACTTGAAGTTAATGGACAAGAAATTCAATCACAATCGTTATTACTAAAGACACTAATGACCTTTTGTCCAAACATTACTTACCTCAATTTTGGGGGTATTACACTTTCTGATCAATTCTTGGAATTTATTAGCAGATTGCAAAGACTTCAATTTCTTACCCTAGACTGGATAGTGGATGAATCAAAAGAAGTGATGAAGACATGCATCATGGACTTTGCTAAAATATTACCGTCGACATTGCAATATCTTAATTTAAACAATGATCCGTTAGATTTGTACATTGATATTTTGCTTAATCATTGTGATGCACCTTTAAAAGTATTGTTATTTAAGATTATCTACGGTAGTCATGATTATGAGAAAAAAATTGAAGCATTGATTGGATTTTGTAATCGTAAAAAGACCTTAAAGTATGTGGATATAATCGATTACGATAATGAAGGACTAATTCCAAGTCTCGAGAATTGGGATAAAATTTATCATGAATTAGAAGAATATGTTGAATTAGTGCCATACAGATCTCTATCCTTCGATTGTTAATTATTATTATCTAAGGTAAGCTAATATAACATAATTATTAAACTGTTACAGTGATATATCAATATATATATATATGCTAAATTTTAATAATTCATACGCCTAGCATCATGTGAATCATGGTTCCAATGTATCTATAATTATCAGGATGCTAGTATCTTAAAATACACAAGATAGATATAAAATTCAATTAAATCTTATGAAAATGTTGAATATTTTCTATATTATATCTGTAAATTTTATGTCAAATATAAAGAAAAGAATGTTATAGGTTTGAAATTGCGTATAATATAAATGTTATTTACAGTGAAGGATCTGTGCTAAGTTTAGTCGATTTTGATCGATATTGGTCCGCATAAGGATTTAAAATAAAAATTACGAGAGAAGTTTTTGTTAGAGCACGAAAAGCAGTTTTATTGGCAAAAACATCAAGATAGAAAGTTTTTTTTCCTAATTTTATCGCTTATGTTTAAGAAGCCTGGCACTGATCACGATTTAGAATTTTCATCTCGTGCTATTCCTCTTGCTCGTCATTAATTATTTTTATTATTACTACTCTTGTCATGATTACAGTCATGCCTCCCTAAGTGCACCCTCTAGAACAAATTACAGTTATTTCCTATTGCTGTGTATGTAATTAGTGGGGTTATTAGATGACAGTTTGTCTGAAAAAAAAGGTAGTGTAGTAGCTTGAGTATAAGAAATATAAAAAGGGAGTTTGTAATTTTCTCTCAATGACTCGAATATTGTCTTCACATTGTTGTCATTGAGTCGTTTATCGTGTAAAGTAAAAAAGAAAGGTGCTCATCTTTGAAGACAGATGCTGCGGGGATTCTTGTATTTAAACCCTCTTATAAAGTTTTCTCGGACTTGATCTATCTAATTAACCAATAAATATAAGTTTGTAGGTAATTCAAAGCCAAAGGCAACTTATATACGATTATCGAAATCTCCCACTTATCTAATTATTGTACCATCGCACTGTTGAATCTTCGATTTGGTTTCTCCAACAGCATCATTCCGCTAACCGGTTATTTGCTTATTTAGATAGTCGTTCAATCAATTACTGCATCATATCACTCTTAATACCGTATCCTATCGTAAATAAGCACCCATCGCGAATAAGCACCCTATATAACAAAAATTGTCGATCATGAATAAGCACCCAATTGTATTTATTACCATAGTTTGATTGGCGGAGTATCATATGAGATAAAATTTTGATAAACTTTTAGACAGCGCTGATCCTATCATGAATAAGCACCCGCTACTATGTTCAATGTGGGTGCTTATTCACGATAGGATACGGTATCTTTTATATTATTTATTTATTGATCAATGATCACACCTTATTATCTATTCTTCATTCTCTTGCGTTCTGTTCTTATAAATAACCAACTCTCCATCCTCTTTTACCCGTTTTGCATTCTAGATTTACTCTATTGTAAACATACGTTCTCTCTCGAAACGACAGTAACACAGTAACACCACAAATCTCATGTAAGCACCATATCATGCCTCACAAAGGGAACATTAGACACAGCTCGGTAATTTGTCATAACTTTATGATATTATTGAAAGAGACTTTATTTTTTCACGTAAACGGAATAGACTGTTTTATATTATTTATATTTGAAGACAGAGTTGTATACTATTTAATCACCTGTAAATCGCAGGATCAATTTTACAGGAGAGGAGTCTGGTAAATGATCACTAATTAATGTTTCCCTTTCCATCATTTATTTCACAAATGAAAAAAAAATTCATAATCTTATTTAATCTATTCTATCACTATTATCGATAATCATCGAACCCAAAAATTGAGAAATTTCAAATCTTATTTTTTTCGATTTCTTCATCTTATATTCATATGAATTCTAGTTGCATAGAAAATACAAAAGGCATAAAAATAAAAATGACTTATAGTATAACATAAGCATCATAAAAGCAAAACGAATAAAACATAAATTATGGTACGAAAAGAACAAACTTGACAAACGCAGCCAACGACATTTTTTTTTCCAACACCAGTGTTAGACAAAAGGATATAAAAGTAGCAACCACGAAAATAATTAAAATTATGAAATATTGAGAAAATTAACTAATAAAATAACAGTAAATAACCAAATAATAAACATTGAATTGCGATCAAAATATCCAGATTTTACATTTCTGTGCCATTGCCATTATCATTACTATCATTACTATCATTACGTTGAATTTGGCGCAATAATGAAAAGAAAAAAAGTTAATTACTACAGTACAAAATGTTCAGCTCATTATCATGCCGATTAAATAACCTAATCAAACATAAAAAATTTCAACATAGCCATTAAACCAATTCTATAAGTTTTGAATATAATGCATTCACATTGATTCTTTCTTCTGGAATATCCTTCCATGCTTTAAAAAATTAAAATAATAGTTAAACAATTGTAATGTCAGAATTTGTAATTAATGTCGTCTAAAATATTAGATTAAAATAACCTACCATGTTGAATAATATCTATAAAACCTTCTTGGATAACTTTGTTTTCTAGATCAAGAAAATTATTACAAATTTCTCTATTGCCTTTCATAACATGAGGTATCACATCATTTGATTTCATATTACTATAGGGAATCTTTTGGTAAGCTAATTCCCACATAAGCATTCCAAAACTATAATAAAAAATTTAACAATCATGACGACAATTGACAAGTTGTTGATTAATTGTAACTAAAATTTAAACAGTAACTAGGAAAAAAACTACCTGAAAATTTCACCTTTTTGGCTATATGGGATTTGATTAGAATTATCGGATTCTTTGAATAGTTTACGCATTTTCTCGGGAGACATCCAATTGATAACATTTATTGGCTGATTTATTGCTATATTTGTCTCATTATGCAGTATGGCAAAATGAAAATTTGCGAGTTTCGGTTCCATAAAGCGTGACATCTACGCAACATCGAATAATTATACTAGTTGTTAGATTTGACAAAAGGTAGATTATATGTGCATAAAAAATATTTTGTGCATCCTACCATTATATTCTCACATCGAATATCATTGTGAAAAACGCCAACGGAGTCCAAAAATATGATCCCTTTGCAAATCTCAAATACAATTCGAGCTTTTAAATTCCATGAAATACATTTTTTATTATAGACTTCTTTTAAATTGCCCATTTCAGCCCACTCGAAAATCATAACTTCTTTACCATTAACCTTAGAAATCCCATAAAATTTTTCAATATACTGAAATTCGTCTAGTTTTCCCAAAATTAATAACTCACGGCGAAACCATTGATCCTCGAGATTACATGGTTTGCAAGCTACTTCGATGAACCCTTTACAGACTTTTTTTACGATTTGTCTTGATTTACCACGACACTCTGATCTGCGGTTAAGTAACGGATCTTTTAGCAAAATTGGATCGAGTTGTTGGATCGAGTCTTTTGAATTTTCGAGTTGGTTTTTAATATTGCACATCTCTTGATAAAGAGATATTTTCGTATCCTATATTTATTGATTTAAACTTAGTAAAATTATGTATCAAATTGGAAATAACGGTGAATTTGTCTCTTACAACTTTTCTACAATGAAGACTTGTTTAATACCTTAATCATTTCAGTGAAAGTTTGCATCAAAATATCGTTATCAATTCTTTGTTGTTCATTAAAAACGATAGTCATTGTAAAATTTAAATCGTTCATACAAGCGTCATATTCTTTCATTAACTCGATAAACTCCTTCTTTATGCATATAGCACGCAAAAATGTCTCATAGACTCTTAGCTGTGTTACTTTTTCCGCAAACATTTTAACCTTTTTCAAAATAGTTTGAAATTTTACAAATGACTCTTGATATTGCAGGTCTTGAAGTTTTTCGCTATATTTAGATGGTAATTTTAAGAACTTGATAATTGGTTCAACGGATGCAATGCGACTAATTATATATCTGGACATTTTCTTGTTGAATTGTGCACTCTCATGGATTGTAAATATATCATTTATTAACGAGGTGACACTGCCGAGTATTGGGACGAAAGATGATAATGTGTTAGTAACATTGACTGCCCCTTCTATGAACTCGTCAAGGTCTGGTTTCGTGGTTAGTATGGTTTCGGGATCAATTTCGGCTTTCGTTTCCATGGTTGGCGTAATTGAAACAGCTTATTTTTTTTATTTTTATTTTTTATTTTTATTTTTTTATTTTTTATTTTATTTTATTTTTTGTTTTTTTTTGAAAACGGCACGCTTTATATATATATGCTAACACGTAATTTTAATGATTGAAATATCTAATTACCAATCAACTTAAAAAAGTAAACCGACGCTTGCGCCTATTTTAGCACGCATTTTCTTTTTAGGGTTTGGTTTGTATTTTTCGCGCAGATAAGTGGCCAATCGGAGAGCACAAATTTTGCTATTCCCTGATCAGCCTACATGAATTTCGAACACGCGCGAAAAAAGGAAAAAGCGAAAATACCCAAAAACTAGTGTTTAAATCGACCTTGGTGCACTAATTAAAAATGTCGGAATCGAAATTTTGCAAATAATGGGCAGTAACTATTGCTATATCCTATAATGTAAACGCCCTAACCTAAACATCTATCTTTTCGTACTAAGTTTATTTACAAAATTCGATTTCCTTTTTTGGTTTGTGTTACTCGCGCAAATAAGTAAAATCAAGAAGGAACCCGTTATTTAAATCAATAATTTAAGAAATTATTTTCACTGTGTAACTATTTATGCATTATTTCTATACGTATTGGGAGATTGAGGTTTTGAATGTCTTGCACCGTACGTACGTACGTACGTATATGTAATAACAAATTCTATCAGACAC
>CAJVPZ010003643.1:0-10787 GCA_910592135.1 Racocetra fulgida | reverse complement strand
ATTTATAAATGCATCTATTACTAGCTATTTTATGAATTCTAAGACATAAAATCAAACTATCAATATTTATATGATTATCTTATATGGGTGCGCGTTATTTCAGAACGCGTATAGGTGTTATTTTAAAATCATAATTTTATTTTTAGGGGGTCCGAATTTCGAAATAATGCTCACGGGCGTTATTCCGCGAAAATACGGTAAATACTCTTTCACAAGTATAACCATTTAAAGTAGTACAATGATATTTACTAAGAACTTAATTTACAAGAAAATTAAAATAAGAAGTTCGTATTTATTTACTTTATTATATACATGATTACATCATTGATTTGTCAAAATAGACTTATACATATCAACTGCAGTAAAATTTTAAATTATTAAAATAAGCAAGTTGAAAATACTAATGGAATAATCAAATTGAGCTTAATTCAACATACCAAAATAATCTGATTGAATAAGTATATCATCATAATGAGATATGCGGCTGAAGGATCATTACGTCAGAATTTTAAGCAAATATCAATGAGTTAGGAAGATAATTTAAATATTTTGTATTAAATTTGAACTAGACAATTCTTATGTCACAGATCTTGGTCTTTCGAAAAGAAAAAATGATAGAAAAATTTATAGAGTTTGCCTTATATACTGTAGTACCTGAAGTTCTACTAGGTCAACCATATATGAAATCATCAGATAATTACAGTCTTGGATTATTATGACAGAATTATTAACCGGAAGAAGAGCTTTGATGGAATTCTCTTTGATACTAATATACCAAAATGAATACGCAAGCTAAACCTAATTCAACATACCAATTGACCTGATTAGAATAATCAAATTTGAACGCAATCAAATTGAACATTATCAAATTGAACCTAATTCAACATATCAAAAATCCTTACCAAAACGACCTAATTCGTAATAATCAAATTGAACATAATTGAATACACCAAATTGACCTGGCTGGAATGAGTATATTCAACATTACAAATGCCACGGTTGGGATCATCAACTAGAATACTAATCCTAAACCTAATTCGACATGCCAAAGAACAGCTAGTTAAAACAAATAAATTGAATCTAATTCGACATACCAAGTGTATCCTAACTAGAATAGCCTAATTAAACTTACCAAAAAACCAGTTAGAACAATCAAACTAAAATCCAACGTACATAAGGACAAAATATATTCCAATATATGCTTTTATTTCTTCTGATCCAAAAATGGTACTACCAAGATTTAACGTTGTTAAAAAGGTGTTTTTGTAAAATGCAACAGCTAATGCTTTTCCTTCTTCGAATCCAAGATTATTATTGAGATCTTTGTTAAGGAGTTCTTGCAAAGTGCATTAGCTAATGCTTTTCCTCCTTCAGATCCAAGATAATTCTAAGAAATATTTAAAGACGTTAAGGAGGTATTCTTGCAAAGTACATCAGCTAATGCTTTTTCTGCTTCTGATCCAAGATTAATACCACTAAGATCAAATTTTTCAGTGTGGTATTCTTACAAAGTGTATTTGTAAGTTCGTTTATATAGCTAGACTATAAATTCAAAATAAAAAATAGATTTAGCTAAAATAAGCAAGTTGCGTGCTTAAGAAAAATTTTTTTTTAATAATTCCCGGATTGGCCGGATTTGATCCGAATCTGGGGATTGGATCGATTTCGGTTCAATCCCGGATCAATCCGTGATTTTTGATCTGGTTTGGAATACTAGGTAGGAGATCGAGATTTAGGTGGCAAGTCATTAGATTCGGGTTCCTCAAGTGAAGTATCAGGGTTAAGAGTAGGCTAGTCTGATTCTTCTTCAGGTGCTTCTTCTGGATTGAATATAGGAGGAGGTACTGTGGTACAGTTAGTACAGATTCTATTATTCTGGTTAAGTTCAGTTTAATGTTTAACATGCAGGCACTCTTTATAAAGGTCAATAGGATAAGCAAAACTTCGACGAAGATTAGCAAGAGCTAACTTTTTACAAAAATCTGGATGACTAGTGTCAAAGGATTGGTCAAGAGTTACTTGTAACTGAGACTCTTCATCCTCAGTTAGTAGGTCCTGTTCAGCACGAAGGATAAGACTTATTTCATCATCATTCCATGACTAGTTGGTTCGGTCAGTCATAAGAGGTTCTAATGCTTCGGTTATATCTTGGTCACTTTTTTGCAAATAGATCTTTGCAAGTCGAAAGATACATGTCTGATTCATTTCATATTAGGATCTGGCACTTCTAGAGGAAGTGGTGTAATGTTAAATTCAGGTTCAGAGGTTGTAGTTGTGGTTGTAGAGAACATCTTGGCTAGCTTTGTATGTATACATATGTTCAAGATTACAGAACCAAAGGGCTTCAGTGATACTCTTAATGTTATGCATCCTAAATCTGGCATCAGAATGCTGGCAGATTTTGCAGATAACAAGGGTTTCTTGTTCTTCACCTTCAGTATAGAAATGGATACTTCTGAGGTCATTTCAATTCAAATCATAGTGAAAGTCTATATAGCATGCTCAGTATACTAATTGGTTATCGAGAACTTTAAGGCATTCTAATCTTTCTGAGTTTTTGCATCAGCAGCAATGATGTTCTATTTGTTGCTATGGTAGTAGGCTTTCTGAATAACTACTTCATTAGAGTTGCAACCATATTGGTATGTCTTGTTCTGTCTTTGTAGAGAACTATAGAGGCAGTTTATAGCAATATGTCCGAATTCATCACATTCGTGATATTTGTTATTTGGGCAGCTTCAGTAGAGGTGGTTTTGTCCACAAGTCAGCAAGAGGTTCGTCATGAGGCTTGTAAAGGGCAATGTACAGCAATGTGTCCAATTCTTTTGCAATAGTTGCAGCAGTTGGTAGGATATTTAGCGAAGAGATGAGCAGATGAACTACAATTTCCACATACTTGAGAGAGAGTTCGAGTATGACGATGAGGTTGATAAATAGTCTAGTCATTATGATCATTGTCTAGGTCGAGGTTAATACTAAATGTATAAGCCTCTTTAGGGGTCAGATATTCTTGGTCATATAGATCTAACTCTTCTAGGTTGGTTATGATAGATTGGGCAGGTAGTGGTTAGTTATTCTCATAGATAGTAGGAGTATGATACTTGCAATTCTTCTACTTAAAGAAGTAACAGCCATTCTTCCAATTGTAACTGGCTTCAACTTTCTTGGACCAGTCATTTTCAAGAAGTAAGGTATAGGAAGTAGCAGCAATGACTTCAACAGTAATAGGAATGGTTGCTCTATCAATCTGGATTGGCAGATCTCGAATAATTCCTAGAAGTCATGAGGCAGTTCTAGTAACAGAAATGATGAGGCTAGTTGAGGCTTGTTCAATTTTAAGTTCTATATAGTTCTTAAACTACTTTATGAGCAATCATACTAATAGATGCTCCACTATCTACAATAGCTTGATATAGTCTGTTTTTAATTTAACATTGCACTTGACAGAGGTGGTAGTTGGTTCAGAAGTGATGGCAAAGGATTTTGCTTCTTGACTTAAGTAAACAGAAAAAGCACTTTGGATGGAAGAATTATTGAGGAGGGTTTCTCATTTCTTTTAGCTCATAGGTGAAAAGGGTTTAGAGTTTTGGTCAAGATAGTTAACATCACGATAGTAAAAAGAAGATGAACGATGGGAGGGTCATCTAAAGTTATCGGCATAAGAGTAGTAGCTATCTTGTTCTTGAGAGTAATCTCGATATCAAAGATAACTATCATGGCTTCTAGATCTATTTCTATCTCTAGATCTACTTCAGTCAAAAGATCTAGAGTAATTTCTGTCTCAGCTTTTAGATCAATCATTTCTTTGATTATTGTAATAATCTCAGCTTCTGTCTCATAATTATGATTAATCTTTCTGTTTAGCACGATATTAAGCAACAAAATGTTCAGTGCGTTCACAATAGTGACAGGTAGGTGGTTGTCTGATTCTATTAGCAGTGGTAGGGTTTTCGGTATAATATACTAAGGTAGGTGCAGGTTTCTGTTGAACGAAGTTATATAATGCTAAGTTGGGCTATCTGATCAGTTAGTTGTTTGATAGCTTGGTCTGTATTTGTGGTAGGTGCAGATATAAGTTAGCCATTTTTCTAATTATGAGCAGCATCTATAGCAGCATCTAAGTTAGCTGATCTTTCAGCTTGAACTCCAATAGCATATTCGGGTCAAAGTTCTTGGATAAAAAGTTGAAGAATGAAATTATCAAGAAAAGCATCAGTAGGGTCTACACTGGCTTGTAACTTCTTGAACTGGATTACATAGACATTAACTGAGTCTGTTTTTTGTTTAATGTCAAAGAATTGTTTTTGCCACTTGATCTTTTGGTTAGTGAAGCTGAACTTAGTTTTGAAGAGATGGTAGAAGCTTTGGTCTACAGCATGATCATTCTTGAAAACATTAGGTACTAGATTAAAACTTCAAAACCATTCAGCAGCAATCTCTTTTATATAGGCTGAGGCAAGGACAAGTTGTCGAGCAGCATTCTAGTTATTAGCAATAGCAGCTTGTTCAAATTCTTCTAACCATTCTATAGGGTCTTGTTTTCTATCACCAGTAAAGAAATCAATTTTGAGGAGAGACTTTTTACCATCTAATACAATAGTATTAGCCAGATTAATCATAGCTAGGGCAGCATTGTTGAGAGCAACGTCAACTATGTTTACAGGAGGTACTACTGGTAGAGGTGTGACAGATGGTTGTGGTGGTGGTAGGTTAACTTTGAGTTGTTCTGGAGGTGGTAATAGGTTTTTTTCGAGTTGTTCTGGTGGTGATAGATTCGCTTCAGGTAGAGGTAAGTTATTGTCAGGTTGTTCTTAGTAGTTTTCTGGTAATTCAAAGGTTTCTGTTGAAGTAAAGATTTCTTGGACAGTACTATCAGAATCAGAATTATTTTTTTGATCTAGATTTTCTGAAGGGGATGCTTCTTCTCTTTCTAGAGGATGTTCTTCTATCTGTGCTTCTGGAAGAGAGACAAGATCTACTTCAATAAATTGTCCTTGATGTACTTTAAATGTATTTCGAGGAGAACATTGGAGAGGTTGATAGTGGGAGTTATCTGTTTTATCTTGGTAAGAAGATAAATTAGGAGAAGATAGGATCCTTAGAATAACTCGTTGGTCTTGGTAGCTAAAACTATAATCTTCATCTGATTGATGTTGTATGAAGGGTCTGAGGTTTCCAAAATATCTTTCATATTGTCCTGGTTTCTCATATCCAAAACTGTAAACTAGGTTAATGTAGTAGTCAAAGACATTTTAGTATTCGAAGTCGATAGTAGATAAGGCAGTAAGGTGTATATAACTGGTAAGTATTGCAAGAGCAATTTCTCTCAGGTTTCTAATATCTTGATTGTATCAGCAACTAAAAATAATATCTCGGATGGAGGTGTGAATAGAGGGTCAGTCTCGGGTTACAGTTAAATGTCTAAAATTTGTAGTAGTTTGGGAAGTATAAGAATAAGCAGAATAAGTGTTGGAATACCAATTCCAAAATCTTCTAAAATTACTTCGATGAAAAGTATGAGGACTAGTTCTTGGTGGTGGGAAGCAAGCTTAGCAAGAAAGATCCGGGTTTAAGGTTTATAAAGTTGTATAAGGAAGAGTAGAGTTTTGAGTATGTTCGTGTTTATGGTTTTCAATATATTCGTTGTGTAGTTGAGTAATTCTATCAGTTATAGAATAAAGTCCAAAGCCTATAGTCTGGCTAAAATAGAAAAGATAATAATAATAATGTTTCTTGGAGTTGGATCTTTATACCTACACTTTGGCTTGTAAGGAATCCTTCAATTGGTTCTCAAGGTTGGATCCTTACGCCTACACTTTGGCTCGTGGTGAATCTGTCAATATCTTAGGATAATATCATTTAGACACCAGCTAAAATAAACCAAAGCAGGGGTTGTTATCCGCAATACTCAAATTCAATCCAGGATAACTATCCTTCGGTAAATAGCTATTAATTAAGAGGAGCCAAGATAATGTCGTTCAGTAATGATTTTAAAATATTTTCCGCTAAGAGATACCAAATGTTACAGTATCGTGGCCTTTTTAACAGCAGTACTATAACAATAACATGGCTACAAAGATCCTTTACAGGTTTATAGCAGTGTCCAACAGATAAGTATAATTTTTGCTTCTTAGAGAAACTATACCCTTTTGTCTGTAGCAGTTCAGGCAGACAATAATTTATAGATAAAATATATGTTTATTAAAGATATATAAGATAGGCTATCCTTAGGTTTCTATTCCTAAAGAATCCTATAATATTACAAGAGAAAATTTAGAGAAAAAGGAAGTGGGTAGACAATAACAAGTCTGTTGTTATTTCAGGTCTAATGTTAGCTTGGAGAAATTTACAGCCTTTTTATATCTTTAGAACTAATCGCTAATTGTTGCAGCTAAGCATAGTTTACTTAATGCTAAGCGCTAATTGAAATCGTAATCGTTAAGCGTTAAGCATTAATCATTAATCACTAATCGCTAAGCATAATCGCTAATCGTTAATCACTAAGTGTAATCACTAATCGCTAAGTGTAATCGCTAATTTTAAATTGCTAAGTGTTAAGCGTTAAGGCTAATTGTTATACATGTCTTTTAAATTCTTCTCTAAGATAAATACAATAATAACTAATAACTAATAAAATACAAATATCAAAAAATAAAATAATAAACTAATAAAATAAAACTGTTCTATAACAGTATAATAACTGAAGTTGATTTTGAATATTTATTATTGAATAAGTAAGCAAAGGGTGATACAATATTCTATCCTTGATAGGTACTTCTTTTGCTAATTGTTGGTTGCAAGGTTGCCTCATTTTAGACATCAGGTGTTTAGAATATTCTACAAAATTACAATAAAGAAACATCAGAATTTGTTTAGGCTTTTTTGTTGTTACTTTATCAGGATTATACAATTTGTTACATGCTGAGCAGGTTGTATAGTTATTTATATATAGACCTAATCCCATTAACTTTTGGGTAAAATAGAACGATTCTGAAAAGTTTTGAATCTGATTCTGGTTAAGATAAGTTAATTGGTGATTCACCAGTCAACCAGAGAAGATCTGCAAATTTTTATAAATAAATTTTACTATTGAGCTAAATGTGAAGTGCACCAATCTAAAACATTTTTTCTTACTAAGTAAATTACTCTTGGGCTTATAACAAAAGTTGTGGAGCTCATCAAGATGCATTTAATGGTAGTAAGAACATTAAAATTGGCCTGATAGTTCTTGAAAAATCTTTAAAAAACGTTTCATCAACATATAAAATTTCTTTAAAAAAATCAATTTTTTTAAAGAAATTTTATATGTCAGTGAAACATTTTTTAAAGATTTCTCAAGAACTACCAGGCTAATTTTAACGTTCTTACCACCATTAGATGTGCCTTGATGAGCTCTACAACTTTTGTTATAAACCCAAGAGTAATTTACTTAATAAGAAAAAAAGTTTTAGATTAGTGCACTCCACATTTGGCTCAATAGTAAAATTTATTTATAAAAATTTGTAGATCTTCTCTGGTTGACTAGCAAATCACCAATTAATAGAAAATGTATAAATTTAATTAATGATTCTGTTGTAGTATTAGCAAACCGATATCTTGTTGGTATCTCAAGATCCAAATTAATATCCAACCAAAGTCTTAATTAAGATTTCTAATATCTTCAAAATTTTCTCATTTCTACTATCAATATTAGAAGCTGAATAGTCTAATATAGTATCTTTATCATCACTTTTAGGCTCTACTTCTGTAATTTCTTTATCATCAAAGATATTTAAAGTTTCGAGAATAATAGCAATATTGGGTTGTTCTCTAATTATAGCTTTTGTTTTTTTTCTATTATTTTTAGTTACAAAAAAAGATTCTTTTTGAAGAAATGATTCTTCTTGAAGACTAAGATCAATTAAAGTAGAAGAAGGTATATTAGTTTGAGATGCACCACTGCCTTCTGTTTAAAGATCTGTAGAAGAAAGGAAATCATCTCCAGGTTCAGCAGAACCTACTAATTCTTCATGTATTTCATATTTTTCAATATACGTATCTCTTGTTCAAGGATCACAGAGTTCTTTTTCACCTTTGCACACTTTATATATGCAAATAACTTTTTTTCAAGTTTTTACTGCAGGTACTTTCATAAATAACTGATGACTATATTTCATTTTAAAAAATATTTTAGTATTTGTAGTTTTAGATATTTGGTAGTAAGGCAGACAAGTGGTCTTTAAATACAGAATTTTTTTATACAGCTATACTTTTTAGCAGCTACGTTAAAAACAATTATTTGTAATAAGTAATAACAAAGAGAAGTATAAAAGATAACTTATTGAATTATTTATTAAATTTCCTTTTATATCTCCTTGAAATAACTTTTCTAAAATTACAGGAAGCATTTTTCAATACAATTTACTTATACTATTTAGAAATTTCCTATTATTATAGTATCTTATTTTTTTTCTTCAAATTATTGATATAATAGAAAAATAGAAACCCTCAAGAAATTTTTATACGTATATCAAAATAGGAATATCAGTAATAGACTATTAAAAATAAACTAAAAAAAGAAATAGTATTAATGCAATATGAATTTCCTTCGTATTAATCAAAGATATATTTATTACTTTAATGAGTAATAGAAACCTCAAGAAATGTTTATTTTACATATATATCAAAAATAGGAATATCAGTAATAGACTATCAAAAATAAACTAAAAAAAGAAATAGCAATATGAATTTCCTTTGTATTAATCAAAGATACATTTATTACTTTAATAAGTAATAGAAACCTTAAAGAATGTTTACTTTATACATATACCAAAAATAGAAATATCGGTAATAGACTATCAAAAATAAACTAAAAAAAAAATAGTATTAATGCAACATGAATTTCCTTCATATTAATCAAAGATACATTTATTACTTTAATAAGTAATAGAAACCTCAAGGAATGTTTACTTTACACATATATCAAAAATAGGAATATTGGTAATAGACTATCAAAAATAAACTTAATAATGATAATTGTATAGCGATAGAAGTTTTATTTATTTATTATTAGATATAGTCTAAAGATATAAATACAAAGTTGGTCTCATAATAGTATTAAAATATTGCAGTATCAATATGTAATATTTATAGGGGAGGGTACTTTAGCCCACAAATATAAATAAGATTTCTGATATTGATATTAGTATTAATACTAATATTAGAGTATCAATTAAATTTAGAAGGGTTTAGGTCCTGTAGCTTAGCGGTTAAGCTCTCAAACCCCTACAAACAAGGTTGACAGTTCAAGTTGGGCTAGAAGCAAATTATTTAATTTGTTTCTGTAACCTTAGGGGGGCCATAATTAAATGCAAAGCCCTGTAACTAAGTCCAAATGCAAGTATGATTCTGGACTAGGAATTCTTGAAAGGAGATCCAAACATAGAGGGTGGGCACTACATATAACTGCGGTGTTACAGAAAACTACAGCTATAAAGATTGCGCAAATAAGTCCTTCAAGACGAAACAGCACCAACATCCTTGTATCTCCAGTTTAGGCAATACCAAGATTCTTATATCCAACTTGTAGAATACTTGCTTGGAAGGGTGGTTAATGAACTGTGCAAATTAGTTCTTATCTGAATTGAAGATACAAATACTTGATTGGGAGGGTGATCATTATTACTAAAGTTGAAGTAGTAAGAAAAGTGGTGAACATGTGGATGAACTGTGATAAAGGATTGGCCTTACTAGAAGCAGAAGCACCTTAGGCAGTGCAGAATAGAAATACTATAGAAAGGCAAGAATATGGAGGTTGTCTAACATTCTGAGTATACGTAAAAGTATCAAATCAGGCTCCAGTTACACCTATATGGAAGTCTATGATGAACAAGTTTAGGATCTATCAACTTCTGGGATTTACAATTCAAATAGTAGTATGGCATTACTAGGATCGGTATAACCTCCTAGATATAACTGAAATTGTTCTGGTCTTGTATAACAACATGCTGGGAGTAAGTATAATATGGTAGTATGGCATTATTGGAGTCGGTGTAACTCCCTAGATACAATCAGAATTGTCCTATATATCTATAAAATAAGTCTTAAACCTTATCATAGCAGGTAGTACTTAATAGAATGGAGGAATGCACTGAGCAACTATATAACATTAAGACCTAGAACATCTGCAGTTAAACTGCGGCAGCAGAAGCTGGCTTGAGATACGGGTTAGTAGTACCTGGGCAGAAATGTGGAAGGGAATACCTATCAATAAAATACTAACTCTGTCATGTAATGAATCTAATTAGGCAGCAGTTTCTGGCTTGAGATACGAGTTTTTGCTGATCCTGAACTTTTGTCAGAATTTCTTTAGGAGAATTAATAACATAGCCCACCAAACTGGAAGATTATTAGAATCTTTATCAATTTGGGAGTTATATAGAAGTGAAAAGGTAGGTGATGCAGTGAATATAGTTTAGCTAGATATAGTAGTTTCAGGATGCAGGAGTAGTATCAGATATGGGTCTGATCCTCTCCACTAGTGGGTGGTTTAATAATAATATCTCTTCAGAGTAGAAGATACCCTGACTGCTAGTGTTGGTTTCGGCCATAGCATGCTGGTGGTGCAACTTGAATATATTTAGCACCCATTAGAGCAACTGAATAAAGGTCAGGTCACTGATTGGATTAGTATAGCCTAGTAATAAAATGTAATATAGTTCAAAAATTATATATATATCTACAGATAGATTTAATAAAGGCTTCATCAGCTTTCCTAGCCAAGTTAAAAAAAAAAAAAAATTAAATTT
>CAJVPZ010003642.1:0-10787 GCA_910592135.1 Racocetra fulgida | reverse complement strand
CGAAAAACTTTGAAAGGGGTTAACAAATTATTTCATCTTCAAATATGTTTTTATAAGAACGTAATTTTAAAATATCCGATTTATTTTTTAAAAAAAAAGCCTCTAAGATGGGATTTTCTGAAAAATTATTTATGAATGGTTGTGCCCATCTTATGGGATGGGAAGTTGAAAAAAATGCAGATAAGGCAGTGTCTTTATTTAAAAGATCTGCAGAAATGGAAAATGCCAATGGAATATTTGCACTTGGCCATTGTTATCATAATGGAATCGGAGTTAACAAGGATGAACATAAAGCTTTTATTTATTATCAAAAATCTGTAGAAATGGGAAATGCTAATGGAATATTTGCACTTGGTCGATGTTATCAAAATGGGATTGGAGTTAACAAGGATGAACATAAAGCATTAGGTTATTATCAGAAATCTGCTGAAATGAAGCATATTGAAGGAATATTTCGTCTTGGAATTTGCTATCTGCATGGCATCGGAGTTGAAAAGGATGAAAATAAGGCATTCGGTTACTTTCAAAAATCTGCGGACATGGGTAATTCTGGTGGAATATTTGCACTTGGTAATTGTTATCAATATGGAATTGGTGTTGGAAAGAATGAACATCAAGCATTCATTTATTATCAAAAATCTGCAGATATGGGTGATGCTAATGGTGCAAATAGTGTTGGCTATTTTTATGAAAATGGAATTGGTGTTGAAAAGAATGAACATAAAGCATTCATTTATTATCAAAAATCTGCAGATATGGAGCACGTTGATGGTACGTATAATGTTGGAAAATATTATTGTTATGGAATTGGAGTTGAGAAAGATGAACATAAGGCATTTATTTATTATCAAAGATCGGCCAATCTGGGTCATGCTAAGGCAACATTTAATGTTGGTATTTTTTATAATTATGGAATTGGAATAGAGAAGGATGAACATAAAGCATTTTTTTATTACCAAAAATCTGCAGAGATTGGAGATTTTAAAGGATTCTATAGGGTTGGATATTGTTATATGTTTGGAATTGGTGTTGAAAAAGACGAACATAAGGCATTTACTTATTATCAAAAATCTGCAGAGATGGATATTTCTGATGGTGTATTCCAAGTTGGTTATTGTTATCAACATGGTATTGGTATCGAAAAGAATGAATATAAAGCATTCATTCAATATATAAAATCTGCTGGGATGCAGCTTTCTGATGGAATGTATCAAGTCGGAAATTGTTATAAAAGTGGAATTGGAATTGAAAAAGATGAAAAGAAGGCATTCGTTCATTATCAGAGATCTGCTGAGATGGGTAATTCTGATGGGATATTCGCACTTGGTGACTGTTATTTTCGTGGGATTGGAATTGAAAAAGATGAACATAAAGCATTCATTTTTTATCAAAAATCTGCGGAGATGTTGAATTCAAATGGAATTTATAATGTCGGATTTTGTTATCAAAATGGAATAGGAGTTGAAAAGGATGAATATAAAGCATTTATTTATTATCAGAAATCTGCTGAGATGGGTAATTCTAATGGAATATCTCTAGTTACTTATTGTTATATTAAGGGAATTGGAATTGAAAAAGATAAACATAAGGAATTCATTCATTATCAAAAACATGCCGCTGATATGAAAGAATTTGATATATTTGCACTTGGTAACTGTTTTCGAGATGGAATTCTAGTTGAAAAAGATGAACATAAGGCATTCATTTGCTTTCAAAAATCTGCTTATGCAGGTAACGCCAATGGAATTCTTGCACTTGGTAGCTGTTATGAATATGGAACTGGAGTTGAAAAAGATGATCATAAGGCATTCATTTATTTTCAAAAGTCTGCAGAAATG
The DNA here is from genome assembly GCA_910592135.1 of Racocetra fulgida. Classification (NCBI taxonomy): domain Eukaryota; kingdom Fungi; phylum Glomeromycota; class Glomeromycetes; order Diversisporales; family Gigasporaceae; genus Racocetra; species Racocetra fulgida. Next base: position 8,949 of record CAJVPZ010003642.1, on the reverse strand, counting down.
GGGAATTCTAATGGAATACATAATGTTGGATATTGTTATGAAAATGGAATTGGAGTTGAAAAAGATAAATGTAAGGCATTCAAATATTATCAAAAATCTGCAGAGATGGGCGATTTTAAGGGAATCTATAAGGTTGGATATTTTTATATGTTTGGAATTGCAGTCGAAAAAGATGAACATAAGGCATTCATTTATTTTCAAAAATCTGCTGAGATGGGAAATCCTGATGGAATATTTGCGCTTGGTAACTGTTATAAAGATGGAATTGGAGTTGTAAGGAATGAATCTAAGGCATTTGCATATTATCAAAAATCTGCTAGCATTGGAGATTCTGATGGAATATTTTCACTTGGTAACTGTCATCTAAATGGAATCGGAGTTGAAAAGAATGAACAAGAGGCTTTTATTCATTTTCAAAAATCGGCAGCTATGGGTCATGCCTTAGGAACATATTACCTTGGAACTTGTTATGAACATGGAATTGGGATTAAAAAAGACGAGCATCAAGCATTCATTTATTATAAAAAATTTGAAAATATGGGTTATACTCTTCACCTATCTAACCAATAATTATATTTTTTATGTTACAATTGCACTAGAACCGGAAAATAAATCACTGACTTTTAATTATGTCATAGCCAGTGTTGGAAATCAATATCGATTTTAATGTTCTCAGGCAATTTTTTTTTATATGTTATTAATAAAAAATTGGAAAATTGATGTTCTCAGAGAACATTGAGAACATCAGATTTCCTACACTGGTCATAACTTGTGTCAATTGATTTCGATTTACATAAATTTGAATTATAGTTAACTATTAATATACATAAACTTATTTATAGTGATAGTTTAAATATTTTATGTGCATTCAATCGCTATCATGTAATTCAGTAAAAGTCTAAGTACAGAGAGACCTCTCTAAATGCACCCCCCTCGGGAAAAATTCTAAAAATATGCACTTAGAGAGGATGTGCATTTTTAGAGAGAAAAATATATAGTGCAATCATAAGCTGGACTAGATAATACCATGCATTTAAAGAGATTTTACATAAGGGTGTATTTATAGAGGGTGCACTTAGAGAGGTCTCTCTGTATCAATTTCGAAATAAAAATTATCTTTAAAAAATTTAATTTTTCACATAATAAAAGAGATACTAGACTATTAAGTTATATGTATGACGGTTTTTAATTGTCTCTCAATATGTTTTATAGCATTCTCCAGTCTAGAAATTGAAGGCAACTTTTTCTAGTCGTTTAACCGTCTAACAGGCTAACTATTTAATTCAGGGTGTTCTCAAGGCTCATTCTCGATGTGATTAGCAATGGTGTTCAGGCATAATTATATTTTGAGAAATGATTTGCGTACATCAATTTAGTGTAACATCACGTACATCAAATTTTTCGACCAATAAAATTCACATACATCATTAATTTTAATACAAAATTTTTTATCAATGTCGTAAATTTTATTGATGTACATAAATTTTATTGACCAATATAGATTAACATTTTGTTAACACTAATCCTTGATATTTACACTATTAAGATACTAACATTTTTCGTCGGTCCATTCTTCACTGTGCATTACGATTAATAGTCATTGCTGTTGCCTGTGCTTCGTTGACTTATTATCACTATTTTGTTATTATATTCATCAGACCATTCCTCATTACTATACTTTGTTAACCATTTCCGTCACTATTCACTATTCTTTGCCATTTTTTTATTTTTTTTTGCCTATTTTTCATTACTACATATTCTTTTCAATTTAACTATGTACTACGTACTTGTCAATTATTAGTATTTCACATGAATACTAATGCTACTCTTATTCCTGAAAAAGGGCGTATTTTTTTTACTTTTGGCAAAGCACATGCATTTATTGAGAATTATGCAGCACAAACCAGTATGGTTATTATTTTGGGAAGAACAACTAAAAGCTTTGATGGTAATGGTTATAGACAGGCATTTTTTGTTTGTGAGAAACAGGAGAAATATAATGGAAAAAAAGATATTTATATTATAAAGAGAATAAGTTGCCAGTTTGTTATTAGGATAAATTATCACAAGCATACAAAAGAATGGGTGATAACCAAAGTGTGCTTGAAGCATAATCATGATCTTCTTCCGGATGCTAAAAGTTTAGCAGTAATATGCATAAACTTGATCATAATAAGTTAGGTATAATTGAAGAGCTTCATAATAACAGGATTGAACAAAAGACATATTTGCAGTTTAGCCTCTATCAGTTCCAGATATCAACATAAGTATGATGTTTATAATGCTGTGAATTATCAGCATCAGCACAAGCTACAAGGGCTGGATGAAATTAAAACACTGTTTAAAACTTTGCAAAATGATGAAAATATTATGGTGAGTATGGCAACAAAGCCTTTATACAATGATAATCGTGATCAAGATGGATCATTCGTTCAAGCAATTTTTGGATATATCAAACTGCTTCTTCGGAGTTTGCTATAGCAAGAGATGTGTTGGTTATTAATGTGACATATAAAACTAATAGATAAATACTATATTACTGGTTTCAGTTTAGTAACTTTTTTAATTTTTTATTTGAAATATTTATTAACTATATATTTTACATTATATTATTATTAATAAAATAAAAAAAAAAACAGGTTTTCAATGTCATTAATTGTTATTTGTGGTATTGATTGATTTGGCTCAATATACCCTCTAGCTTTTGCTCTTGTTTATTCTAAAGCAAAAGATTTTTATTGTTGGGTATTGCAACAATTATATAAAATACTACCAATTTTAACAGACGATTCACATGTAGCAACAATTATTACTGATAGAGAATTGGCTCTAATAGCAGCGATTTCTATAGTATTTCCTAATACAAGACACTAACTTTGCACTTGGTATATTTTTAAAAACATCTAAGAAAAAATTAAGAGCATAAATATTGATGAATTTATTTAGGCCTTGCAGAGACTTGTGAACAACAATAATCTTATAGAGGATCAGGTAGATCAGTAAATTATAGAATTGTGATTATGATTTCTAAACACAAAAAATTATATAAGTAAAACATGGATAGCATATAAAGAAAGTTGGCTTGCACCATATACAAATGAAAATATAAATCTCAATATAAGGTCAAGCCAACATGTTGAAAGTCTATATAGTAAATTAAAGGGTGTTAAAAATCATATCACTCTAATTGATAGGTACATATATAAAATAACAATAAGAGTTATTATTTAACATTAGTCAGCTACAGATAACTAATTTTTTAAGATTACTAGTACTGTAAATAGGTTAATAGAATTAGTCAATATGATTCTTTCTTTTTTTATTTTTTATTTTCTCAAAAAGATTATTAATTTGTTTTGATTTACTAATTGATTAAGTTGCTAACTATAGGGAATCGCTAAAGCCTTGTACCCAAGTAACTTCTAAAGTTTTAATTATAATTTGGGTTAGGGTTGATTTAAGGATAGGTATATAAGTAATATTCTTTTCTCAACCTTTTTAATTATATATTAAGACAGGTTTAGACTGCTGTTTTTCATATTTTTTATTTTTTTTTAATTTTTGAAGTAAACAAAATCTCATAATTTTGATAGATATATATAGAAAAAGTCATATGGATATAAGGCTTTAGCAAACCTCTAACTATAGTAATTAGTTGATTTATAATTTCATTCAACTTTTAACTAAAAAATTCTAATTCTTATTAATAGATTACTTGCAATAATGTTACAACAGCAGCAAGAACAGTCTCAAAAGTTTGCATATGAGACATTCTTGCATTAGAATAGATATACCCAAGATGATAAAGATATAGGTTTGAAGGCATTGCATTCATCATGCTCAAAATTTGCATTCAAAACATATATAAGAGAACAGAGAGATCTTGTTAAATCTGGAATATATGGTGTTTTTAAATGTGATAATAATATAAATGATGTAGTATGAATTACTGATCAAGTAAAAACAATGCACATAGTGCATATTGAAATATCAAGCATCTGTATATATCTATACCCACAACGTACCAGAACTCCATGTTGGTATATTATCGCTGTATATCTACAGTATCTGCATATATAAGTGCTACCAAATAAAATTCATTAGTATTGGCATGTGCAGCATACTACAGAAATATATCATATTTCAGATTCTGTTCCTCAACTTGTTGCAGAAATTATCAAAAAAGGGCCAGATTATCACTATAAATCCTTATTGAATCTTATGCAAAATGCCTCAGAATATATTCTTAAATATAGAAAAATTTTGGTGTTGCAAAAAGACTTGAGCATTGTATAGCAAAGTGTTTTTAAAATGCCTGAAGTTAATAATATTACAAATTATAGTGATATTAAGATGCCAGAGAATAAGTGTAAGCATGGTCAGCCTCCAAACAACAATCGTATCTGTGGGTCAAATAAAAATAAAAAAGTTAAAAAAAGCTTAAATAAAAATGATAAGGCATTGATGCAGCTAGCTGGTATGCAACTTGATCCACATGTTTCTTCAAATAATGTATTACAAGTGCACAATCCAATTGGCAATAGATATTGTGGCTTCCAGTCCTTATCTTATAGCTATATATAAGAAAGAAAAAAGTGGCAAGATATTAAAGTTATTATGAAATCTTAGTTGACTAAACAACAGGATATATATAATCAAATACTTGAATATGATACTAATTAATTATTAACTGTTTTATCCTATACTGAGTCATAGTATTTACAAGAGTATTGGTTTTATATACCTGAGTGTGCACAATTGGCATCAAATGCATTCAACATACTAGTAGTAGTATTTAGTAATGATTCTATATTAATCTTCTCTTTTTACCATTTAATCAAAAACCTGAACATCATAGAAGACCGTTATTTTACATTGGCATGAAGACAATCATATTGTATTAATCGAGCTAAAACAAAACAAGGATATACAGGTTCTACCTTTAAATCCTTAGTATCTGCCAATTCGTTGTAAATTAGGCTTTTGTGAGAATTGGCATTCTCTCTTTTTATAACTATGCATATCTTTTATATATTCTTTTTATGCCTTATGCTTCTATCTATATCTCACTTGTGCAATTGATATATATTATTATATTATTGTTAATTTAATGACTCAATTACTGATTCAGAAATACTAAAAACAGTAAATATTTCAATAGTAAAGTAATTTATTGATTTTACAAGATGAGTTGTATATGCAAAGTTTGTGTATTAAATTAAGACAAATTATAGCTTTAATAATTTGAAAATATGGATTCTTTATTTATTGTAAAGTCACTAATTCTAGAGGAATATATACGAATTATACATAAAATCACATCTTTAATTAATTAATTAGTTCATCTAGCAATTTTATAGCTTTATGATTGAAATATAAAATATAATGATTAAACTATATTAACACAAAATAAAATTTGCAAAAAATATTCTATCCTTGTTTTTTCCTATCATGATTGACTTTCAGTTCTGAAAATAACATTAGATAAGTTAAAGGGGTTCTATGCATCTAATAAAATTTATTATCAAAAGAGCTATTTTTCATATTATTATTATTATTTGAAGTGAATTGCTATACTTGTTATATAAACGTGAAATACTGTTCATAGCATTATTTGAAAAGCTGGGTCACTTAAAAATTGTGCATATATTGTCTCAAAGTCACATCTATGAATGGTTATACTACTGAATCCTGATATTTAAAATTTCAACATACAAAATCCTACAAACAAAATCTCAACAACAAAATCCTGACAAAAAATCCCAACACTGCCAAAATCTTAATAGTACTACTATTAGTATTTTGGTAATATTGGGATTTTGATGTCAAGATTTTGTTTGTCAGGGTTTTGTAGGTCAGGATTTTGAATGTTGAAATTCTGTAGTATAACCTTATGAATTTCCTAAAATAATGAGCATATAATATAATACTATGATAAATTCTCTAAGCCCAAATAGCTTTGTTCTGGTTTGAACAACTTATTCTAAATAAATAAATTTGGTTACCTTTTAAGTAAGGTTGACTATGCCAAAAAAAAATGTGAAAAGATTAGTTAAAAATTTGATCCATATAATGTTTGATATACATACCGATACATCAAATTTTATTAGTCAAAATTTGATCGATTAATATTTGATGTACAAAGAATTTTATTAATAAATAAGTTTTTGATGTAAGCGAATTTTATTGGTCAAAAAAATTGATGTATGTAATATTACACTAAACTAATGTACACAAATCATTATCCTTATAGTTTTTGATGCAAATTCGAATATGCAAATAATGACGCAATTTGAGTTTCTCAAACATCATCTTCAAAATGATTAACTAGTGATTATAATGATGCTTATTTAATGTAATCAATTAAAAATAAAATTGCAATTAATACTTAAGCGATTCTTATTATACTTATACTGTATTTATCAGATGTTATTATAAATATTAATAAAACAAAAAATAAGAAAGTTATCCAACAATTAGCTGACACTGGTGATCTTCAAAAATAAGCTAGTAAAATAATAACTTTGGCTATTCCTATTGCACCATTTACCAATTTTACTGTTATTTTAGCCACAATAACTAGGCTCTCCATTTTTTATGAATTTTTAAATAAAGCCACTACCATATATAAAGAAGTTACATAAGTAAAGGCCAAGAGATGTTGGGTTTCTTCATGTTTTCTTTTATTTGTAAAACTTTTAAAATAAGAGGTAGAATAGTAATTCATTAATGCTGAGAATAAGGATCCTATGACTATGTTATTTGAACTATCTTTTTGAATACTTGATTAATAGCAAATTTTCCAAGCCAGAGATAAAAAAAGATGGTCTTTTGTAAATTGGTTTTAAATTGAAATGACTAATTCAATTTTTTTATTAATAAAAATAAATTAGATTACATAATAATTTTTATTAAATCATGATATTATTTAAATATCTATTATAATGATAAACACAATTGACTTACTTGAAATATTTTTCACTAAGTAAAATTTATCCTCTGACACTTTTTGGCTTATCAATTAAGGTGCTTTAGAATGTCCTCAAATGACATTAAGATAATTTTAGCCTATAATCAGACGAAACCATAGACCATTTTTATACCTTTAAATGATTCCAAACTTTAGCCAGAATCACGCTCAATTATATACCTGTTATTGCACCTTGAAGTACTGTTACGATATTTTGCAAAATTTGGATTGCAAGCTTAGTAATGACATTCAATAATCTTCTAGATACAAAATGCTGTACATTGAAAAATGAATTTTTAATTAATTTGTAAGTTTTGATTTGTTATTTTCTTTAATTTTAAATATAAAAGCTAATCACATCACTATTAAAGCCAATTTAATTTCATTATTCTTTACTATTTTTGTCTTTTTGTAAAAACCACAATTAAATAATGATTGTGTCTTTATTCAGTAATTATTAATAACAAATATTAAACTGATTAAAATAGAATTCAAGTATGTGTATATGCACAATTGACAAACAAAATAATGATCTTAAATGCAAGAAAATCAAATAGCTACAAGAATATTTAATATTAAATTAAAGACTATATTTAAATTCTCCTAATAAAACTATAATGTGCAATAACAAATCAATAATACTAAAGTTAACCAAGATATAATTTTGCTAAAAAACATGTTGAAAAACAAAATAATAAGTATTTGTTATTAGTTATATTGTAGATGATAACTGATTATCATTGGGATATAATGTGGAGCCCATGCTGTAAAGTAACACAGGCTCTACGTTATAAATTCTGATGTTATCAGATTTGTTATTTGCAATTTAACTGATAACATAATTATCTGTGTTTCTAACATAATCACTGACCTTTTTCATATATATATGATCACTTTCTAATTATTGTTTACATTTTTACTCACTTTCTTTTCTAAAATTCTTTTCTACATTTATAGAACCTGAGATTCGTATTATGTAAAATATATATATTCTAATATTATAAAATTACTCATTGTTATGTGTGTCTGTCTAACCCAAATCAAAAATGTAATCAACAAATATAATATTTAAATAATAATTACTTTAAAATATTTATGTTTTTGATATTTTTGTTATTTAGTTTCACTTCTAAATACAGTTATATTAAGTTTTACAATTGGTATATATATACTAATTTTGTGTGATCATCATACAACTCTTTCCGCTGATCCCCAATTTTGTAAACAAACAAAAAATTCGAAAACTTCATAGTATTGTCTTCGTTAAAGCAATATTAAATTTAACTGTGTTAAGTTTAATACTGTTGGGAAAACAAAAGCTACAAGTAGCTAACAATAGTCTGGTTACTAATTAATAATTAGTAGCCCTGGTAAAGAGCAAACAAAGTTTTTCTTTATTATTTTCGACCAGTATATACTGATCAACAGGGGCCTACCCCTAAATATAATTACCCTGTTCTTCTTAAGATACCAAAGATATTAAGTTATCTAAGAGGCTATAGAATTTGTTTTCCCTTTAAATTTTATTATAAACAAGTTTTTAGTTTTCTCATAATAAACTTCTTATTCATATACACTAATTTTAACAAAATTTCTTTGAAAAATTTTTTTTGAAGAATCGGTGTTGACCCTGAAAATTGGAGATCAAATGCGTGACTATCTGTCAACAACCAACAACGACAAAGCAAGCAAGATGCATTCTCTTTTTAGGAATTAACATTATTATAGCAATAAACAACAAACACGTAGTTTAAATAAATAACAAATTAAGGAAACTGTGCATGTGTAAAGTAAACAAATATAAATCAAGAACACACACGTGCAAAATTAAACAAACATATATAAAAAGAAGAAACTTCTAGAAACAAATGGAACTTAATAAAGAAATACCAGTTACTGGCAGGCTCCTTGAATTTATACATGGGACAGCAGGTAAAGTACTTAAATATCTAAACAATAGTGAGTTGTTAGATATTCTA
>CAJVPZ010003641.1:0-10787 GCA_910592135.1 Racocetra fulgida | reverse complement strand
AAGAGGTGCATGAACAGATAAAGACTTATATAAAGAAAAGAACAAATATAAGCAACAAGAAGAAGCAACAGAGATTTATAATAATGGGAGACTTCAATACAAACCTTAGCAATGTCGCGAGGAACCAAGCATAAAGCAAAAAAAAAAATACAAAAGAGAAAATTGTAGAGTAGAATTTCAATTCAGATAAATCTGTAATCCATTTATCTATGTCTAAATTTATCTAAATATCTATTTACTATTGAAATCCAGATAATCTGAAAAATATTTGGATAATTATTTGGATATTAATAGTAAAACAGATATCTGAATAAATTCAGATCTGGATATCCAATAGATAAATGGATAAACAGATAATGGATAGAAACTCTATTGTAGAGAAGATAGAATTAATAAGCTTGACAAATGCTTGAAGAAAAACAAATTCAGAAGATAAAGTAGCGACATGGAGTAATCAGAAGTCAAGATCCAGAATAGATACAATATGGGTTGACAAATTCTAGACAAGAAACATAATGCAAAAAAAGGCAGTAGACATGACACTTATAACAGAAAGTGATCACAAAGCAGTAGTACTCAAACTAGAAACAGGAATAGACTTAAAAATGAGAAATCAAACAAGAATAAGACAGCTAGAAAAAAAGAAAATAAATATTAATATAGATAAAACAAACAAAGAAGATTTGGAGAATTATAGATCCAGGCTTGAAGAAGAATTAAGAAAAAGTATAAAAAGCATCATAAACCAAAAGAAAGAAGCTCCAAGAATACAAACAGAAGCAGCAACTTATTGAGAAAGAATATGACAAGAGGAAGAAAAATTTAATATGCTAGATATAGATAGCATGTGGAATATAATTGAGTTATCAATAAGAAAAGCAGTGCTCAGTACCTTGCCCAAAAAGAAAAAACTACCAGAACTGAAGTCAGCATTAGAGCATAGTGAAACAGTAAGAAAATTACGGCTAGAAACTCAAACACTTAGTAAATGGTGCAGAAAAATAAAGAAGACAAGGTATATAGGCCTGAGATAGAAAGAAAAAGAGAAATTTAAGAGATATATACTGAAGATTAAAGCAAAATGGTACTTACCAGAACTGGCTGACTTAAGAAACCATAAAAGCCTAAAAGTATGGTGAAAAATTATACAAAAGGTGGCAAACAGAAAGACGCATAAAAGAAGAAGGAAAGATCAAAGACTTTATTGAGAAGAGATTTGAAATGGTGGTAAAAAATTAGAGGAAAATAATAGATAGCCTGTTAAAGAAGCCACATAGAAGTATAAAACTAGAAAAAGTACTCAGAAGCAAAATGGACGAAGAAGAGGAACAGGAACTAGTGAATGAGTCTAAAGAAGAACTAGAAGAAATAAGAGAGCATTTCTAAAAGCAATTCAGAAAAAGAAATATGAAAGCCAAAAATCTGCCAAGAGAATAGAAGGAAAGATACAAACCAGTCAAAAGCATTCAAGAAAATTGGTACAAAGATTTAGTTAATAAGATAATTAGTGAAGACTGGGTAGAAGCATTAGAACAAACAAAAAATTCCTCTGCACCTGACCCTACAGGAATCTCCTATCCACTCATCAAAAATGTGAATGCTTTCACAGAAGAGCTATTCAGAAAACTAGCAGACAAATGTTTTAAGCTAAGAAAAATACCAAAAAATGAAAAATTGGGTTGTTGTATCCAATTCTAAAAAGAGGATTAGAATTATAACCTTAACAATATCCATCCTATTTTGCTGCTAGAAACGTTAAAAAAAACAGTAGTATGAGTACTAAACAACATGCTAAGAAGAAAGTTAAAGGAGAAAGAAATCTTGAAAGGAAGAAACTATGCTAGCCTACTAGAAGAGAGAATGGCAGGACCTATACAGGACCCCAAAGAACTCTGATATAATTTAAAGGTTACTAAAAAAGAACATTTTGTATAGAAATTCATCAAATGTTATATTTTTATATAGGAAAATTTTAAATTTTAACCTATTTTATATGCCTATTTGGCTGATATTATACAAACTTAAATCTAATTGTATCAGAGTTCTTCAAGGTCCTACCTATACAGATATTAAACAGCATAGTAGAAGATGTAAGAGAAAATATGAAAGAACTCTGGATCTTATTTCAAGATATGTAGAAAGCTTTTGACTCAGTTAGCATAGAAATGCTAAAATTAGCCTTAAAAAGAATCAAGATACCTCAGAAAACTCATAACTTTATAATAAATCTGTATGAAAACAGAGAAATGGAGGTGATTACAGGACATAGAAACACAGAAGGATTCAGAGCTGGGGATGGTATAGATCAGGGAGAAGTAATCTCTCTTCTAGTCTGGAGAATATTCTATAATCCACTATTGACACATCTACAAGAAAGCAAAGAAACTGGCTACACTATAGAGATAACATGGCCTAAAGATATAAGTAGAAATATAGTGAAGATACAAGATCTAAGAGTGCTAGTACTCACATATGCAGATGATACAGTATATATTGCAAAAAATAAAAAGGAGCTAGACAAAATCACAGACATAGCAATTGAGTTTTTTGAAATCAATGATATAGAAATAAATACAAAGAAGTCAAAGCTGATAGTGCTTTTCTAAGCAAACCAGAAAATAGCGGATAATGAAATAAGATTTGGATCAAAAAAAGAACTGGTAATCTGAAAGAAGCCAGAAGACCTGACAAGATATCTCAAAATTTGGATATCGGAAAAAGCAAAACAGAAGCATATATGTGAGATTATTAAAAAAGAAGTACAGGCAATAATAAAGAGACTAAAAAAGAAGAAAATATCCCTAGCACATATGCAATATATCAACAACAGGGTGCTAATACCAAGAATAGAATACAGAAGTCAGCTCTATATCCTTCCAAAAGAAGTTTGCGACAGACTACAGAGCCCAATCTTTATGCTAATTAAAAACAAGGCAAAGATGATATATATAATGCCAAATGCAGCTATGGTATATCGAAACATAGTGGGAATAAAAACAATTTGGCAGAACCAACTAGCACACCATATTACAGAACTAACTGCTAGATTAAACAACAAACAAGATATAGGCTGAGCTATGTAGCTAAGAATTATGCAAGCATAATTAAATCTCAAAAGCAGCAAATGCATCCTAGATCTTAGTTTGCAGAGGATAGAGCAAATAGACATCAAAAACAATTTATGCTATAAAATAATTAGAGAAGCAAAAAGATTAGAAATCAGCATTAGGTCACCAGAAATAGAAAGAAATTTAGAAGTTATAGAAGGTGGAACAGAAATAACAGGCATTTTGAAAAAGAAGTATAGACCAAGCTTCGGACAAGAAAAAACAATGAATGTTTTCACACTCGAACAATTACTAAATAGAAAAGGAAACAAGCTGCTTATATGGAACCAAACTAAGAAACTCAGAGGTTGTAATAGCAAGAAGAAAAAAACAAGATAGAGAAAACAGTGCTAAAAAGCGAAACCAACAGAAGAGTAAAAGCAGAATTCTACAGAGATCCAGAAAATTACAAATCAATCGAAGCAAAGCTATATAAAATAAGTAGTAATAAAAGAAGACAGGAGTGGATCATATACAAAGAAGAGAATAGAAATGCCGAGGTCGGAAAAATAGTAAAGAAAAAAGAAGATGAAAGATACAAGATAAAGCATTGGAACAAAAATAGTATATCTGAACCAGATGAAATATTTCTAGATCCATGCAAAGGTTGCACAGAAAGAAACAATAAGGAAGAGCTCAGTATATGCCAAATTAACAAGCAGTTTAAGGGAATAAGAAGAGCTCTAAATAGTAGTTGGATCAATAAAAGCAATGATGATGGCCAAACAAGATACAAGATAACAGTGCCATAGGAGAACTTAGTGAGAATAAGAGAACCTCAAGCAGTAATAGAAGCAAAAAGAAGAGTAGAAAGACAAATAACAGAAATAAGAATAGGTTCTGTCATTAAGGAAATAATACGAAGCTGTATAGACGAAGTAGAAGTAGTAGCTGAGCTAATAGCAATTTTAGAAGACATTATAAAATATAAAACATTTGAAATATATATCGATGGCTCACTACTAGAACTGCAAGAAACAGCAAGCGAAACCAAGAAAGAAATAGGGTAGATCCTACAGACGCAAAAAGAAAGACTATTAAAGAAGGTAGCAGATTTTAATTGCACTATAATAGGCTGGTCCTCATTAACAAAGGCAGAGCTAGACGCAATCCTAACTGTGCTTTTAGTCTTGCCAGAAGGAGCATCTATACAGATATATACAGATAGCCAAGCAGCAATTCAAGCAGTTCAAAAAATGGCAGAAATAAGGAAAATACACAGCTACCTCAAAATGAAGAACAGAAGTATTTTGGAACAAATAGAACATATAAGAAAAAGAAAACAATTAATGTTTGAACTGTACAAGGTGAAAGGATACAGCAAAATAGAAGAAAATGAAGAGGAAGATAAACTAGCAAAGAAGGTACAAGATTGAACAAGATTATTGAAGTACGGCTATCATAGATCAAGCTAATACATGTTATACCTAGGTGAAAAGAGTTAATAGTAGATAAGCATATCAGAAGTTTTGTAAATTAGATCACAACAGCGATTCTAGATGCAGAATAGGCAGAATTAAGTAGAATGAAGAGATGAGTAGAAGAGGAAAGTGATGATAGTTTAGATTGAAGGGAAATATAGAAATATATAGAAAGGGTAAAGGGTAACAATTGTTTAGATAGTAAAACAAATGATAAGTAGACATTTAGGATGAAATGTTTAAATAAAGTACTGCCAACAATAATGAAACTCAAGTCTAGAAGGTCTGACCTATACGAGACCAACAAGTACATCACATACTAAGAAAAACCAGAAACAATAGACTATTTAACAAGCTGAAAATCATAAAAAAGAAAGAATTCGCCGAAAGAATACCAACTAGAGATACAATTAAAGAAAATATTTTCAGCACTTCTAACACAGAACAGATAGAAGCAAGAAGTCACATGATTAAAGGTCTAATTAAAAAAGAGCAAAAACAAAGATTAGAGAATATGCTCCAAAGCAAAAAAGCAGCTAGCAAAGTAATAAGTATAGCACTTAATAAGTTGGGTGAGAGATTTTATCAGCACATCTGAAATTTTAGATGTAAGCTACAAATAGAGTGGGAAAAGAAAGAAGAAATCTTGAAGAAGGATAAAAAGATGAAAAAGGCCAATAAGAAAAAGAAGAAAAGGAAAAAAGAAGAAGAAGAAAATAAAAAAAATCAAATGCAAACTAGAGACTCACTTTCGGTTTATGCCTAGGTGTGACCTGCCTCAATAGTCCTTGGCCTCCCTTCGGATTTTTAACTCACTAAGGATTTGATCACTTCGGTCACAGGCTGGTGACTACTCACCTTGTCAGTACTGCCATTTAAATCTGTTTTAACTATGATGACCAATCTGGTTTCTTATTATCTCACACTAGGTTTTTCATATTTTTGAATGCTACTGCTCTTGTATGTTCTTTCTTCTTGTTTTTCTGCTCTCTTGTTTGCATTTGATTTTTTTTATTTTCTTCTTCTTCTTTTTTCCTTTTCTTCTTTTTCTTATTGGCCTTTTTCATCTTTTTATCCTTCTTCAAGATTTCTTCTTTCTTTTCCCACTCTATTTGTAGCTTACATCTAAAATTTCAGATGTGCTGATAAAATCTCTCACCCAACTTATTAAGTGCTATACTTATTACTTTGCTAGCTGCTTTTTTGCTTTGGAGCATATTCTCTAATCTTTGTTTTTGCTCTTTTTTAATTAGACCTTTAATCATGTGACTTCTTGCTTCTATCTGTTCTGTGTTAGAAGTGCTGAAAATATTTTCTTTAATTGTATCTCTAGTTGGTATTCTTTCGGCGAATTCTTTCTTTTTTATGATTTTCAGCTTGTTAAATAGTCTATTGTTTCTGGTTTTTCTTAGTATGTGATGTACTTGTTGGTCTCGTATAGGTCAGACCTTCTAGACTTGAGTTTCATTATTGTTGGCAGTACTTTATTTAAACATTTCATCCTAAATGTCTACTTATCATTTGTTTTACTATCTAAACAATTGTTACCCTTTACCCTTTCTATATATTTCTATATTTCCCTTCAATCTAAACTATCATCACTTTCCTCTTCTACTCATCTCTTCATTCTACTTAATTCTGCCTATTCTGCATCTAGAATCGCTGTTGTGATCTAATTTACAAAACTTCTGATATGCTTATCTACTATTAACTCTTTTCACCTAGGTATAACATGTATTAGCTTGATCTATGATAGCCGTACTTCAATAATCTTGTTCAATCTTGTACCTTCTTTGCTAGTTTATCTTCCTCTTCATTTTCTTCTATTTTGCTGTATCCTTTCACCTTGTACAGTTCAAACATTAATTGTTTTCTTTTTCTTATATGTTCTATTTGTTCCAAAATACTTCTGTTCTTCATTTTGAGGTAGCTGTGTATTTTCCTTATTTCTGCCATTTTTTGAACTGCTTGAATTGCTGCTTGGCTATCTGTATATATCTGTATAGATGCTCCTTCTGGCAAGACTAAAAGCACAGTTAGGATTGCGTCTAGCTCTGCCTTTGTTAATGAGGACCAGCCTATTATAGTGCAATTAAAATCTGCTACCTTCTTTAATAGTCTTTCTTTTTGCGTCTGTAGGATCTACCCTATTTCTTTCTTGGTTTCGCTTGCTGTTTCTTGCAGTTCTAGTAGTGAGCCATCGATATATATTTCAAATGTTTTATATTTTATAATGTCTTCTAAAATTGCTATTAGCTCAGCTACTACTTCTACTTCGTCTATACAGCTTCGTATTATTTCCTTAATGACAGAACCTATTCTTATTTCTGTTATTTGTCTTTCTACTCTTCTTTTTGCTTCTATTACTGCTTGAGGTTCTCTTATTCTCACTAAGTTCTCCTATGGCACTGTTATCTTGTATCTTGTTTGGCCATCATCATTGCTTTTATTGATCCAACTACTATTTAGAGCTCTTCTTATTCCCTTAAACTGCTTGTTAATTTGGCATATACTGAGCTCTTCCTTATTGTTTCTTTCTGTGCAACCTTTGCATGGATCTAGAAATATTTCATCTGGTTCAGATATACTATTTTTGTTCCAATGCTTTATCTTGTATCTTTCATCTTCTTTTTTCTTTACTATTTTTCCGACCTCGGCATTTCTATTCTCTTCTTTGTATATGATCCACTCCTGTCTTCTTTTATTACTACTTATTTTATATAGCTTTGCTTCGATTGATTTGTAATTTTCTGGATCTCTGTAGAATTCTGCTTTTACTCTTCTGTTGGTTTCGCTTTTTAGCACTGTTTTCTCTATCTTGTTTTTTTCTTCTTGCTATTACAACCTCTGAGTTTCTTAGTTTGGTTCCATATAAGCAGCTTGTTTCCTTTTCTATTTAGTAATTGTTCGAGTGTGAAAACATTCATTGTTTTTTCTTGTCCGAAGCTTGGTCTATACTTCTTTTTCAAAATGCCTGTTATTTCTGTTCCACCTTCTATAACTTCTAAATTTCTTTCTATTTCTGGTGACCTAATGCTGATTTCTAATCTTTTTGCTTCTCTAATTATTTTATAGCATAAATTGTTTTTGATGTCTATTTGCTCTATCCTCTGCAAACTAAGATCTAGGATGCATTTGCTGCTTTTGAGATTTAATTATGCTTGCATAATTCTTAGCTACATAGCTCAGCCTATATCTTGTTTGTTGTTTAATCTAGCAGTTAGTTCTGTAATATGGTGTGCTAGTTGGTTCTGCCAAATTGTTTTTATTCCCACTATGTTTCGATATACCATAGCTGCATTTGGCATTATATATATCATCTTTGCCTTGTTTTTAATTAGCATAAAGATTGGGCTCTGTAGTCTGTCGCAAACTTCTTTTGGAAGGATATAGAGCTGACTTCTGTATTCTATTCTTGGTATTAGCACCCTGTTGTTGATATATTGCATATGTGCTAGGGATATTTTCTTCTTTTTTAGTCTCTTTATTATTGCCTGTACTTCTTTTTTAATAATCTCACATATATGCTTCTGTTTTGCTTTTTCCGATATCCAAATTTTGAGATATCTTGTCAGGTCTTCTGGCTTCTTTCAGATTACCAGTTCTTTTTTTGATCCAAATCTTATTTCATTATCCGCTATTTTCTGGTTTGCTTAGAAAAGCACTATCAGCTTTGACTTCTTTGTATTTATTTCTATATCATTGATTTCAAAAAACTCAATTGCTATGTCTGTGATTTTGTCTAGCTCCTTTTTATTTTTTGCAATATATACTGTATCATCTGCATATGTGAGTACTAGCACTCTTAGATCTTGTATCTTCACTATATTTCTACTTATATCTTTAGGCCATGTTATCTCTATAGTGTAGCCAGTTTCTTTGCTTTCTTGTAGATGTGTCAATAGTGGATTATAGAATATTCTCCAGACTAGAAGAGAGATTACTTCTCCCTGATCTATACCATCCCCAGCTCTGAATCCTTCTGTGTTTCTATGTCCTGTAATCACCTCCATTTCTCTGTTTTCATACAGATTTATTATAAAGTTATGAGTTTTCTGAGGTATCTTGATTCTTTTTAAGGCTAATTTTAGCATTTCTATGCTAACTGAGTCAAAAGCTTTCTACATATCTTGAAATAAGATCCAGAGTTCTTTCATATTTTCTCTTACATCTTCTACTATGCTGTTTAATATCTGTATAGGTAGGACCTTGAAGAACTCTGATACAATTAGATTTAAGTTTGTATAATATCAGCCAAATAGGCATATAAAATAGGTTAAAATTTAAAATTTTCCTATATAAAAATATAACATTTGATGAATTTCTATACAAAATGTTCTTTTTTAGTAACCTTTAAATTATATCAGAGTTCTTTGGGGTCCTGTATAGGTCCTGCCATTCTCTCTTCTAGTAGGCTAGCATAGTTTCTTCCTTTCAAGATTTCTTTCTCCTTTAACTTTCTTCTTAGCATGTTGTTTAGTACTCATACTACTGTTTTTTTTAACGTTTCTAGCAGCAAAATAGGATGGATATTGTTAAGGTTATAATTCTAATCCTCTTTTTAGAATTGGATACAACAACCCAATTTTTCATTTTTTGGTATTTTTCTTAGCTTAAAACATTTGTCTGCTAGTTTTCTGAATAGCTCTTCTGTGAAAGCATTCACATTTTTGATGAGTGGATAGGAGATTCCTGTAGGGTCAGGTGCAGAGGAATTTTTTGTTTGTTCTAATGCTTCTACCCAGTCTTCACTAATTATCTTATTAACTAAATCTTTGTACCAATTTTCTTGAATGCTTTTGACTGGTTTGTATCTTTCCTTCTATTCTCTTGGCAGATTTTTGGCTTTCATATTTCTTTTTCTGAATTGCTTTTAGAAATGCTCTCTTATTTCTTCTAGTTCTTCTTTAGACTCATTCACTAGTTCCTGTTCCTCTTCTTCGTCCATTTTGCTTCTGAGTACTTTTTCTAGTTTTATACTTCTATGTGGCTTCTTTAACAGGCTATCTATTATTTTCCTCTAATTTTTTACCACCATTTCAAATCTCTTCTCAATAAAGTCTTTGATCTTTCCTTCTTCTTTTATGCGTCTTTCTGTTTGCCACCTTTTGTATAATTTTTCACCATACTTTTAGGCTTTTATGGTTTCTTAAGTCAGCCAGTTCTGGTAAGTACCATTTTGCTTTAATCTTCAGTATATATCTCTTAAATTTCTCTTTTTCTTTCTATCTCAGGCCTATATACCTTGTCTTCTTTATTTTTCTGCACCATTTACTAAGTGTTTGAGTTTCTAGCCGTAATTTTCTTACTGTTTCACTATGCTCTAATGCTGACTTCAGTTCTGGTAGTTTTTTCTTTTTGGGCAAGGTACTGAGCACTGCTTTTCTTATTGATAACTCAATTATATTCCACATGCTATCTATATCTAGCATATTAAATTTTTCTTCCTCTTGTCATATTCTTTCTCAATAAGTTGCTGCTTCTGTTTGTATTCTTGGAGCTTCTTTCTTTTGGTTTATGATGCTTTTTATACTTTTTCTTAATTCTTCTTCAAGCCTGGATCTATAATTCTCCAAATCTTCTTTGTTTGTTTTATCTATATTAATATTTATTTTCTTTTTTTCTAGCTGTCTTATTCTTGTTTGATTTCTCATTTTTAAGTCTATTCCTGTTTCTAGTTTGAGTACTACTGCTTTGTGATCACTTTCTGTTATAAGTGTCATGTCTACTGCCTTTTTTTGCATTATGTTTCTTGTCTAGAATTTGTCAACCCATATTGTATCTATTCTGGATCTTGACTTCTGATTACTCCATGTCGCTACTTTATCTTCTGAATTTGTTTTTCTTCAAGCATTTGTCAAGCTTATTAATTCTATCTTCTCTACAATAGAGTTTCTATCCATTATCTGTTTATCCATTTATCTATTGGATATCCAGATCTGAATTTATTCAGATATCTGTTTTACTATTAATATCCAAATAATTATCCAAATATTTTTCAGATTATCTGGATTTCAATAGTAAATAGATATTTAGATAAATTTAGACATAGATAAATGGATTACAGATTTATCTGAATTGAAATTCTACTCTACAATTTTCTCTTTTGTATTTTTTTTTTTGCTTTATGCTTGGTTCCTCGCGACATTGCTAAGGTTTGTATTGAAGTCTCCCATTATTATAAATCTCTGTTGCTTCTTCTTGTTGCTTATATTTGTTCTTTTCTTTATATAAGTCTTTATCTGTTCATGCACCTCTT
>CAJVPZ010003640.1:0-10788 GCA_910592135.1 Racocetra fulgida | reverse complement strand
ACCTTACCCGGATCTCAATTAACAGCAGCAATTTTCTCAAGCTCAAATTTTCATTCCAGCACTGAATACAAGACCTATGAAAAGTAAAAAAAAAAAAAAAGTTAACACCAGTAAAAAAAAAAAAAAAAAGCAAACAAAATGAAAAAAAGATACTTATTCTGCAATGTATCAGTTCCTAAAGCTTCGAACTGAAAAAAAAACAAATCACGTACAGCATATACATATGTACGTATGCGATTACTGAATCTGCAATAATTCTAGTCAATCACATTTGGCCTGGCATCGACGATCGGATTAACATATGAATTTTAATCATATGAATTTCTTGCCATTTGATTGGTTAGAAAGCCAGAGATATATAAGCTATATATCTCTGGCCAGAAATGCCTAGAAATTTTCTTTTAAATTTTATAAAATTTAACCTAAGAACCAATTAATTTTTTTTTTTTTTGGTTTTAAAGTGACCTCTTGGTCACTGTTCTTTTATTTGATTATTGTTAACTTTTACAGTATAGTATATATCATACTATACACATATTTGGAGAGTACAACTAGCCATATATATAACTTTTGGTTGCCTATTTAAGTAGTCTCTTATTACTAAGTTCTATACTAGCTGCCATACCTATAACCCTATCAAGTTATCCATTTAAACCCTCTGCGTCTATATATATTAATTCTCTAACCGAGTGAAGATATATTAGTACTCTCTTATTTTTGGATCCCTGACTTAGAACTTTAAGACAGACCCACCTATAGAGATCTTTTGTCCTTGAGATAAACCTGCTAGAGCTTTCTGTACCTACAATCTGGCTAATCTAGACTTTAGTAACTTATGCCAAGTCTAAAAACAAGTACTTGCGAACTGAAACCGCTATCATTACCTACTTCTGCCCTTGTAGAGTTTACCCAAATCTTAGCACACACTTTATTGACTAGCACTAACTTTCTTTCACTAACAGCATCCTAAACTCCCAATTCAGATAGCCCAGGGAGAGACCAGTGGACATCACCTTAGTATTTTGATTGAATACTTTTTCCTCGTCTATACGGACCACCCCCATATATACATGGTCTGGTTAATATTAAAGTCTTGCCAAACATCTGGTTCTTGTCCAGTTTACTGCCAATGTCTGATTACTAATGATTATTCTTTACATAGTACTGTCAAATATTTGTACTACTTCTCTACTTAGGCTTGCTAAGCAAGATTTCATATGCTCTAGCTCTTGGATTTATACAAACGTTTTACTCAGATTTTGTATAACTCTTGCATCACACTATAGTTTTACGTTCTTCTAGTACAAGCTGGTATGACCAAAGCTACAGATCTGATGATCTATCAGATTACACACAGTCTACTGTAACATATTTCTTAAATTCAAATTTCATTACCAGTGGGATTCGAACTTTTGTCTTGCCACTTGGGAGTGTAACAACTTACCAACTTCACTAAGTTATCACACCCTCAAGAACCAATTAATTAAGATTATATAGTCTAATATATTATTTAATATTAAAGTAATTACTTATATATTGTTTAATTTTATTAAAGTTAATAATAATTTTTGTATTAGACTATACAAAAAAATTTTTTTAGTTTTTATAACATAGAGCTGTTTAAACTAACCCAGCTGGCTAGCTTTTTTTTTTAAATTTTATATATAAAAATTTTATAAATTATTTTAAAAAACCTATTCAGTTATTAAAATATATAAAAAAAATTTTTTACAAATTTTCAAATTTTGGCCTGGCCAGGTTATAAAAACCAAGAATTTTTTTTATATAGCCTTAGTTATAATATTATAAAAGTATATAATCGGTAGTTATTTAACAAATTATCTAACTAAAAATAATAAATTAATAGAATATTTAATAAAATACTAATATAATTTTTTTAAAAAAAATTTAAATATTTTTATAAAAACAAAAAAAAAGTTAAATTAATAAAAAAGTTAACAAAAATAGAGAGTGGTGACTATATGAAAAATTCTGTACCAGGTTTTGTTAATTATTAGAGCACAGATCTCTAAACTACAAATCAGATTTCATAAATTAGATGTAATATAACACAATCAGTAAATTTCAAAACAAATATTTATTTTGTTAAAAATCGCTTATTTATCAAAATCTGTATAAAAAACCACCTTTAATGCTCTAACAAAGTTTTCTTTAAGCGATTTTATTATCTAATCTTCTAATCTCTAACTTTATTTTAAACACTAAATTTAATATTTTGAACTTAATAAATTTTAACTATATTACAATAATCGACAAAATCTGGCATAAAATTTTTTCATGTGTAATGACTTAGTGAAGTGGTTAAGTTGTTGTATCTTCAAATAGTATATTGACAGATGGAGTTTGAAACTTACTGATAATAAAATTTTAAATATTCTGCTTATATAACAGCTATTATTTTCAATGATCAGTTGGAATGGAATCTTTGTAACTTTGATAATATTAACAAAATTAGAAGATTATAAGATATTTGTACAATATATAAATTATACAAAAGCATGCAAGCTGATATTGAGTGGTGCAAACCCAAGATAAGTTTTTGTGATCATATTAATCTAAAGAACCAGAAAGATAAATATTAGCTTGGCAAAGTCTAAATAAAAAAGTAGCACTGATTTTTAATAATAACTACTTTATCTAAGGCTGGTTAACTAAGCATAGCAAGAACAACTAAGCATAGCAAGAACATCTAACAAGTTACTTTATCAACTAGGCTATTACTTGAGTATTGATCAGAGGAAAAAGATCAGCAAATACCATAAAACTAGTATTTTTTTCAGTCTATCTGAATTGGTAGTCTGAGAAGACTGACTAGAGGATATTAAAAAAGAAGATATCAGGTTATCTTGAAGGAAAAGTATTGAAGTTTAGGTGAACTTTGCAAAGACCAAGAAGTTTGGTGATGTGGCCTGCTTATAAAGGTTTAAAACTTATTTGGCAAACTTATCTATAAAAGAAATTAATAGTGTGACCTGCTCGTAAAGGTATAAAACCTATCCGGCAAGACCAAAAAAAACTAGGTAATATGATAATAGTGGGTATCAGACTGCTCTAGTAGGTGACAATCTTAAAGAATGAATCAGTTAACCATGCTAATAGTTCTATAGATAGTTTGCAACAATCTTGAAACTTGGACTGACTAATGTATCACATGTTCTGGGTGAGATTAGATGGATTGGCATAGGAAACTTGGATCAGAGGATTTAATTGGGTAATCCAAATAATGGGTGGGTTATAGGTATGACATCTAGTGTAGAACCTAGTAATAGGCAGCCTAGGCGCTCAAAAGGCGCAAGTATGGCTAAAATGTATCCTTGTCAGAATGTACTTGTCTGGGGCCCCTTGAAAAAGGCACCACATGATTCTACAATCTAATAAAAGCGATAAGCCAAAGAGGCTAACCTTGACTATAAAAAAGAGTTAACAAAAAAATTAAACTTCAAAATTTAAATTTTTTATTACAATATAAAAAATATTTATGTTTTATATTTGTATAATTTGCCATTATAATAATAATATAATATTGGGCTAGAAAATCTTATCTATTATAAATCCGTTTTAATAAAATATTCACTATATATAATGTTATATAGTATGATTAATAATAAAAATTTTAAATTACTAAATTTTGGATTTCTTCGTTATAACGAGGGTAGACTGTATTACAATTTTTGATATAGAATTTAAAATAAAAAATTTACCGTATCAGATTACAGATGCGGGGAAACTTTTTACAGGCACTGTAGCTGCCAACTTATCCGATTTTTTCGATTCGTATATATCACTATATATTTGGGTTAATGTATGTATACACCATAGGTAAAGGCGAAGTATTTAATTTTAATATTAACGGTAATATAACCAAAAATATTAATATTGGTAAAACGAATAAATGTTCATTGGCTTTAATTTTTTTTCTTTACATATAGATTTTATAATTTTTTTTGAAGTTTATTGTAATGATAAGCCTATTTTAATCAAACCCAAAAGCTTAAATTTTTATACATTTCTGAGAAAAAAAATACTAATATAAATTTTTTTTTAGAATTTAACAATTTGTACAGTGAATGACTTCAAAACACGTTTAAATGATTAATATCAAATGAACATTATAGGATTAAGAATAAAAGAGAGACAAAATTATTAAACTATGAAATAATTATATTAAAAGAATTTTAAGAGAACAAATGTTCTGAATCTAAGATAGTCTATAATGAGAAAATCTTGGTAAAGGGATAGCCAGCTCACAAATACAAGATCTATCAAGGAAAAAAAAAAGTAAAACCGCAAAGTACATAAAGGTCATGAATATTGAAAACGAACGTTGCCTACTAGCATTTCATCATAACTTTCCATTTCCAATTCGCTTATGCTATTTCTTTTTTCAGCATGAACTTCAGTCCAACATTCATCAGCAAAGTGATCTAAGTTAGGAAAACTGGTGTATTCAGTTGTGTCTGGCATAGAATAAACCGAATTTGGAGTGGAGGGTATTTCAGGAGTATATAAAGAATTTGGAGTTAAGAACTCTCTGGAGTCTTTAAAGGATTGAGAAGC
Organism: Racocetra fulgida; assembly: GCA_910592135.1. Lineage (NCBI taxonomy): Eukaryota > Fungi > Glomeromycota > Glomeromycetes > Diversisporales > Gigasporaceae > Racocetra > Racocetra fulgida. Next base: position 6,210 of record CAJVPZ010003640.1, on the reverse strand, counting down.
AAGCATTGAAAGAGAATTTAAGGATAATGAACGGAGAAATATAGAGCTGGAACCACCAGAGTATTGACTCTTATGTATCGGAATATAAGAAAAAGCAGGCTTTCGATAAGAGGAATTGTTTATTACCGAGTCAAAGCTTGGCTCAGGAGACATTGAACGAGAGGAAGAATAAGATGAAGGAGATGAAGGAGAATAAGAGAGAGGAGGGACTTGAAGGTTATTGTTGTCACTGCGTGACTTGCGTGGAGCATTGACAGGCATTGTTTTTGAAAGAAATTGATGGTGCATTTTTTAAAAAGATATAAAAGCGCTGCTTAGTTAAATCAACAATATATTTACTATTATTTTTAATGAAAAAAAAAGAAAAAAAAACAGAGAATTTATAGAAAAATCAAGTTGAAAGGGCTTTGCGGTTTGCTTCTTTTTTTATGAAAAGGAGAGGAATTTTTAAACATTCATTTTCGTGAAACAGCATTTATATACAAATAATGATAGGCTAGAATGAATAGGACCCGTATTAAAAAATGTGACAACAAGACACGCGACACAAAGTTTATGCAACTTTTTGTGCTAAAAATACACAGCGATAGAAATTATTTGTACGTACATACGTACGTCCTTATGTAAAGTTCGGTTTTTGTACCACTGCAAACGAAACAATATTTCTTTTTCCTTTTAAACCTAGTCGTTAGATTTTATTGTTCTAGAATACGCTTTTTTTTTACGCGAAGTAAAACCAAGACGTTATTAATATTAATATTATTACATCATTCAATAAATTCTGGAACAAATTAGTAGTATCGATCAATTATGGCAAAGTTTTTCTGCCGGATACGAATCCAATTCGATGATTCATTTGCATTTGTCGAAACAATAAATTTGTAACGTAATCTCCAAAATGTCCAAGATGTTTCAAGATGCATGTAGACTGTTACAAAAATAGATTCATTTGACGTTAGTGTCGGTATCGGGGGAAAGGCATTTATGGAAATGTGCACTTACTTCCATAATCAGAAGTTTGTTTGATTAGCTGATGTAAATCAATTGCCCGGGTAACTTATTTATATGTTATGCTAACAAAAGATCACTTTAGACTTAGTAGCATGATGGAAATTTGTTCTGATTGGCTAATCAACAAAAAATCCTGATTGGCCAAAATTAAAAGGATTAACATTCGTTATTTCGTCTGATACTTTTATAGCATTTCGTGAAACAATTAATTTTTAGTCTTCTTATTTGTTCACGTGAAATTCGAAACATTTATTCAAAAGAAAATATTAATTTTTATTATTACTCCTTTTAAAGTTAAAAATACTTAATCGTTATTCGGCATGTTATTTGATTGGTCGATTTTAAGCACCGAAGGTGCGCAAATACCAGTAAGGTACAATGGTGTTCTAATGCTAGTAAAGCGCGATAGCGCTTTACTAGTATTAGAACACTAAGTACCGTAGTTATGAGTACTTCGTGCTTGAATCACTGGATTATTCGGCATTTATATTTATTGGATTTACATACCAACTGTTGGCCGGGTTTGAAATTTAAAATTTTTATGCACGTGAGTTACGCACGTTGTCCGGGTATATTTTAAATCCGGTACGGATTTAAAATAATTCGGATAACATGCGTAACTAACGTGCATAAAAATGATAAAATTTCAATATGCCGGATAAGTACGTACGTACTTGTTATCGTACTACATGCTGGTATTGTATAATGAAAATTGGTGGAACACTTGATCCCACCTGGTCCTGAACTTTTTTTATGTAGAAGTTAAGCATCCAAAAAACCATCTGAAAATTTCAGGAGGCTTTGGTTATAAAAAGTTCGATATATAGCTATAAATATACTTTAGATTAAATTTTCTATTATAAAATAAGAATTTAACTCCTGGCTAAAATTATAAATTTTAACCACCCATAATTTATTAAATTAAAATTAGAATTAATATTATAGAGTTAAAGTTAGAATTGCAACAATATTTTGTCAATATAAAATAATTACCTTAGGTAAATATACCACCCTATTGGATTGTGCAGAGTCACACTGTAAAGTAACTGGAAATATTTTTTGTTTTATTGCATTAGATTCAAGTAAATACTAAAATAGGTACAAGCTTTTTAGTAATAAAAGATCCGAGTTTAATGTGATAAGTTCGAGTTTATTAGTAATAAATATCACGTTCACCCATTTTACGCGTATCTATCTAGAAGGTCAGACCCCCTCCCAAACGGGTTTGGGTCAAAATCCCGACAGGTCATAATCCCGACAAAAAAATCCCGACAGCAAAAATCCTGACAGCCAAAAATCCGACAGTTAAAATCCCGATAATTAAAAATTCTGATGAAAAATAAGCTAACCCTAGCCTAACTCTTATTTAAAGTGACCTAACCCTAAAGTTAATTAAATTATAAGAGGCTACTTAGCTTTAAACATACCCATATTCAGGATTTTCTACTTGAAAATTCTGACTGTCGGGATTGTCAGGATTATGATCTGTCGGGATTATGACCCGTCGGGATTGTGCTTGTCGGGATTTTGACCGGCACCCCTCCCGAGCTAGGTGATCGAATTGGCAGTCAATCATAAACATATGGACCGATTTATAAAATTGCTAATAACTTTCGATCCACTGATCTGTTTTGGATGATTTAGTCACCAAACTGTTCATCTTGATGAGACGATTCTAACGAGCCCAAAATCGATCACAGGATCCCGAGATCGTTCAAAGCTTGTACGAGTTTAATAGTATTTTTAGAATTTCTATATGGGGATCGGTCAACTAAAAAGGGGCTTATAGCATTTTTTTGCAAAAATGAGTTAGCTATACTATCGTATAAAGCAGATATTCTTCTATATAATTTGATATTTAAAATATCAATTTACATAATAAAATTTTTGTCGATGCCCACTTTTTCAAATGTCTATATACGATTATATGTGATCTAAAATTAGACTTTAAAAATCTCCTTGCTGCGGAGTCATAGATTCAAAATGGAGCCTAGTGTTCCTAGTTGGTAAAAATTTTGCCATCGATTAGTTGCCAACTATAGTTGCAACTAGAGCTGCAGGTGAAACTAAATCACACTGGTGACTATCTAAAATCTGATTGGCTATTGCATTAAATAGCCAATCAGATTTTAGATAGTCACCAGTTTCACCAAGTTTCACCAGCAACTCTAGTTGCAACTAATCGATTTTTTATATCATGTGGGGTCTTTGCCATGAAAATCACCTTCCGACATTTCCGATCGGGTTAATTCGGATAAAAATAAAGCCGAATACCGATTCATGTTCATATGTTAATCATCTTTTAATAACTTTATTGATTCCATAGTTTATCGAATAACTATTGAATCAATAAAAGTAAAAGATGATTAACATATGAATATGAACCTGTATTCGGATTTATTTTTGTCCAAATTAACCCGATCGGAAATGTCGGAAGGTGATTTTCAAGGCAAAGACCCCATGTAACTAAATTCGTCGATTAGCTAAAGAAATTATGAATTAGCTCGACTAGACAGAATATCTCGGAATTGAACTATATAGTTTATAATTAAATCGATTAGTTGGAAAGCTGTCAACTAAGTGATTTTCAACTAAACGATTCGGATCACTACATAAGCCTCCTTTTAGTTGAACGACCCCATATAAATATCTTTGACATTAAATAACTTTTGATTTACTGTTTCATTTTGGATGATTTAACTGTTAAAATGTTCATCTCAATGAGAGGATTATAATAAGATCGGTAAAAATCGGTGTATTAGCTTATCTACAAATCTCTCGAGTTTCTTTATTGTAGTTGGTTGATTTTGTACATCAATTAATCTTTAACCATCTTGGGGATCCTGTGATTGGATTTTAATAATTTTGAACTCGTTTGAATCGTCTCATCGAGATGGATATTTTGATAGTTAAATCATCCAAAACGGATCATTGGAATTGCCGCACCAAAATTGTCACGGTAGGTACTTGATTTTTTGATTGGCTAAGAGCGACGATCAAAAATTTTGGCCGAAGTTACTTACTTTACTAGTAAAACAACAGCCGCCCATTAAGTGAAAAATGTTCCCGGGCTAATTTTACCATTCCCTATTTCTCTAAAAGTTAAAAAGTTAATTCCGACCAAAAATTATATAAACAATTATGTAATGCGGGCCAAAATTTTGTAGATCACGAATCTGCCGTGACAAAATTGGTACGACAGCTAGGTTTTTTGGATGCCGATTTTATTTTTCATATGTAAAAACTGATTAAAACCGGCTTTAACATTTGAAAAATAAAGCCGGTTCCAAACTCTACAAAGATACTTACATGTAACAAAGCAAATATACTGGCTATTAAGATATGGCTACCCGTACTTTTGGGGGTCGCCCTGGCGAACTCTATCGCCATCAAAATTTTCACTTTCACGCGACAATGTTGTGGCGCACAAAAATTTCGTTTAAGTTAGGGTTAGTGCTTAGTTTTTACGCGAAAATTAGAAGTTGTGGGATATATAATAATAAACTCGCTCAAGGAAATTTGTTTGTTAGAGCAAAAGGTGGTTTCTTATGCAAATTTTTGAAAAATAAGCGATTTTTAAAGAAACAAGCGGTTTGTTTTGATCGTTTAACGTTACATAAAAGCGAGGCTCGCTATTGGATAAGTCACTGTAGATTTTCACATGACATGGAAATTTTGATAGTTTCAAGACGGCGGTTCTGATTTAACGTTACCAACCTAAAAAATTTCGGTAAAAAAAATTTTGTAATTAGAAGTTAGATTAGAAAGAGGTTTAGTAATACTAGAGTTGCTGGTGAAACTAAATTGTGCTGGTGAAACTGGTGACTATCTAAAATCTGATTGGCTATTGAATGCAATGGCCAATCAGATTTTAGATAGTCACCAGTTTCACCAAGTTTCACCAAGTTTCACCAGTAATACCAAAATTTCGCAAGGGAAAACTTTTTGTTAGTGCGCAGAAGGTGTTTCCATAGATAAAATGTTGAGTTGTTTTGATTTTTCGCGTCACATTGGCCAGTGAGATTATGATGTTTTCTGTAATTTGATTGGTTAATTTTCACGTGTAAGCACGGGTAGATCTATAAAAATTTATTTTTAATTTCAGTCAAGTAACTCTGGCCAGAATTACAACCATTATATAATCTAGTGTGTGTCAAAGGTTCTAATGTACGTACTGTACTGTACATACGTTCGTCCATACACATTTTTTCGTCTTTTGCAATTAACCACATTCTAAACATGGTAATTATCGTTGCTAAATAAAAAACGGCCAATTTAAAAAATTGCTGTTCCCAGAAATCCTTAAAAACATAGTTTAGTCAAGGCCAAAGTGTTCTTGTGAGCAGCAAATTTTAACTTGTTCCGTTATTATGAAAAATAGCAACACTTTAGAGCATTAAAATCTCGACGGTTTTAAAACATATAAGTTGGGATCTCTTACTAAATGTAGCTGCTTAACTTATATAACTCGACAATTTGGTATTTTGCCTTTAAAATTGACTTTAATTTTTTTTGCTTGTTTGAAAAAATAGGGTGTTGAAATTGAAACTATCACGGTTTGTTCAATTTGATAAAAATATTATATATATATATATATACATATGACTAAATTTTTTTTTTTTTTTTTTTTTTTTTTTTGTTCAGCCAGGAGACGGTCAGGTGAGCTCGAAGATTTTTGATGTAATTAATACTTCTTGGCGATTCTTATATTCGCGTTCTTCAAAAATTATAGACCTTCCCAAAGAAGGTGTGTACCTTCCTTGAGCAACTGAATAACATGAATTCACCACAAACCGTTATTAATTCTTATTCTTTTCGCACAGGGTGATACTGTTAAAGTACATTGTAACTATTCCATATTTCGTTTGTCTTAAATTTCATAGATTTTTTGTTGACATTTGATGAATTTAGATACTGGCATGCTCCAAGATGGTAAACAATTTGACAGCTCCTATAATCGTGGTAAGCCATTCGAGTGTAAAATTGGTGTTGGCCAAGTAATTAGAGGTAATAATGTAAACTATTATTATTATCACGTTGTATTCAAATCATTTTACCTTTCTAATATATATATATTTTTTTTAACAAATATTAGGTTGGGATGAAGGCGAGTTATCAGTTTTATTTTGAAGGGGTTGAAATCAATTATTTTAACTGATCGACTAAATATTAATGTCTGGGATTTTAGCAATTATTAAT
>CAJVPZ010003639.1:0-10788 GCA_910592135.1 Racocetra fulgida | reverse complement strand
ATCAAGTCCGATCAAGTATTGTAAAATAATTTTTTTATGTGTTTCACACCGTGTGTAAAATCAGTTGTGTAACATTAGCGGTCCCTCCTCTATGTGCTATTTGGATCCATGGATTGTACCATGTGGTCATGGGCTGGGCTTGGATCTATCCAATTAAATTTGGGCTGGATCTGGATTTTGAAATAGCGGAACCCTACATGTGCATATGTGGTCACGTTTTATGTATGTTATATGGGGCTCTATCAAATTTCTGACAAAAATTGACCGTAACTAACACTAACCCTAACCTAATGCGGGCTAACTTGTCAGGATTTTGATATTGTCAGGAAAGTGGTTGTTGGGAAAATGGTAGAATCCGGTTATATGCCAGTGTATATCATATATTTAATAGTTATCAGGTAGAATGTAGGCAACATTCTACCTGATAACGATATTATCCAGGAGTGGTCATTGATCATTTTACTCATATTAATTATGTAAATTATTGTTCTTTCGTATAAAGATTAGTTTATTGATTATGTGGTTTCTTGGGATTTTTTTTCTTTTCTTATTCTTTTCACACCTTTTCTTTTCTTTCTTTTTTCTTTTCCTTTTTTTTTTTTTTTTTTACTCGGAGACTTTTTTGACTTGGATTAAAACAATCGTTAATATAAGCATTTAAAAAACAAAAAAGATATACAGTCAAACCTTTCTAAATGCAACCCCCCTAAATGCACGTTAATTGCTCGGCCCCACGAAGGGCCTTATAAATAAATGCGCATTCTTTATTCCGTAAATGCATGCTATTTTCTTGGCCCGTGCATATGAACTCCCCCGTAAATGCAAGCACGTGACAAAATTAACCAATCAAAAATTGTAATTTGTATGTGTGTACATACGTACGTACGTAGTACCACTTTAAAAACTTGTTTGGCAAGACTAGATTAAGTGGTTCATCTGGTTCAGTCCCGAAGTTAAGGATCAGTTCATCCTCTCTTAAAAACAGGTCAAACTCTAGCGGTTTAATGTAACTTTGGAACTTTAAAACAATGATGGCATTTACTAATTCGACTTAAAACTTATCATTAATGCCTAAATTAACTAGTCCCTAAAAAGCCTAGTTTAGACTCGGTCCAAACCAGTTTCCATAGACCATTTAACATGACTTCCAAATTGAGTTGCGACAAGTCTACACCCCAAAGGCGATTATTCTTTATAAATCGAACAATGATATGCAAAGCATATGTACGTACATATGGGGCGCATAAAACTAAAACACGGCTTATGGCTTTTTTTAAATTTTGAGAAAATCACGTTTAAAATTTCGTGTAACAATAACAATGACGATCTATTATTAGTATAACCTGTTGGATCGACATAAATTAGCCAATCACACTGATGCATTTCTATGACTCTGCAGCAAGGATCGACAATCGGATTTCTAAATTTTAGATCACGGCTAACCATATACAGGATTTAAAAAAGAAGACATTAACAAAAATTTTATTATATAAATCAATATTTTAAATATCAAATTATCTAGAAGAGTATCTACTTGATATAACTATATGGTTATCTCATTTTTGCAAAAAATACCATAAGCCATGTTTTAGTTTTACACACCCCATATGATCATATTTCAAATGTTAATTTTATTGCTATCATAATCGTATTGGAACAAAAAATATTTATCAAAACTTTGGGTTGGTTATGAATATAAATTGAGAGTTTTAATTGTTAGTTTGCTTTTTTTTGAAATCAATTCTATATAATGATGCATATAAAATTACATTACAAGTTAAACATATTGCAAAACTAGTTTGCTATAACAATTAACTAACCTGTTATATATAAGACTATAGATTCTGTAAATTACAATAATAATAAAATAGGTAGCATTAATTGAATGTTGATTTATTTTAAAAATCTAATTTTTATTTTCAAGAACCAGATTCAATTTCAACTAAAATAAAGATTAATCCTCCCTAAAATCATAATTGATTCTTAGCTCAATACTTGATTTATTTTTGAATAAGAATTAATATTAATTCTTAAGATCAATATCTGTTTTTAGTTCAAAGTTCAGAAAACTTAGATGAGAATCGATTATAAACTCTGATCCAAACAATGAACTTATGTCAAATGCCCAATTTTCAAACTTGTATGCATCAATATATTCATATTAGGCAAGACGAGAACCTAAAATCATTGGGATATACATATAGTATATCATCAATTTAGATGATAAAATTTTCTTACTTCAAATCTTCTGTGAAAAAAATGTATATTATTCAGAATTATATAAGTAAATGCATATCGTATTATATTAAAATAATGCCTTAGCTATTATTTCGAGATGATACGATAAATGTATATATATTGTGTACTAGACTTATTATTATTACTACAGCTTTAAACTTATTATCATTACTGCAGCTTGTATCTTATATCAAATAAGCAAAATTATTTTTCTGAATGGTTTTTTGCACCTTTTTTTGTTTTTAAATAGACTTGCTGATATCCTTTTAAAAGTAATTAATCAACAAAAAGTTAGAAATTAATCTTATTTGGATCATAACTTGTAAATAATATTATATTTGTACAAAATAACGCCTATAGGCATTATTTCAGGACATGAGTTTGAGACAAGCTAATTAGTGATCCGTATGGACCAGATTGGACAGATCTTTTTAAGGATCTGAATCTGATCCAAAAAATCAGATCAAATCCAAGTTAGGATCCAAAACTTTATCAGATCTGACTTGGATTTGATCTGTTCAAATTCGTATCTTAAATTTTAGTAAATCAGCCAATCAGAAAAGTGAAGGATTTACAGTGATTCAAAGAATATGTTATAAAGCGAAGTGAAAGCATTAATTTATCCGTTAAATTTACTCTTGTTTTATAGAAAGTTAAGCTACCCAAGCTTTTTAAATGTAGTATAAATATACAAAAATATTATTTATTAATTGTGACTCTTGTTAATCTATAGAGCTTTTTCAAATTGATAACATTCATATAATTGGCTACTATAAAGTTTGGAATATCTGATGAATATTTGCCAAATAATAATTTATGATCTGATTGAGTAAGTAATTTTTCTTTGATACTTAAAAGTAAAAAGTGATTGTTAAAAGCATAAAATCAAATAAACATATTATTCTAAAAATATATGTTGATTGCTGTAACTATATATAAATGAAAATCAAAATAAAATTATAAAAACTAATCCAGGACGCAGCAACAAAAAATTGTTAAACATATTGGGTATGGTGACTTAGTAAAGTGGTCAAGTTGTCGCACCTCCAAGCGGCAGGACAAGAGTTCGAATCCTACTAACGATGAAATTCGAATTTTACAGGATGTGTTACGGCAGACTATGTGTAAACTGATGAATCATCAGATCTGTAAATCTGGTTGTACCAGGGGTTATTGGGAAGCTGTGGAACTATAGTATGACACATAAGTTACACAAAACCTGAGTAAAACAGTTGTGTAAATTCAGATATTGGGGCACACAGAAGCCCGCTTGGCAAGTCTCAAGTAGAGAAGTAGTACGGATTTTTGACAGTACTATATAAAAAGCTATCTAAGGGATCCAGACACTGATTTCAGTAATTTGGACAAAGATCGGTGTTTGGCAAGACATTATACCAACCAGGCTACTAGCTGAATAACCAGAGGAAAAAGACCTAACCGTAGGGACCAGGGGCAGGTTACAGCTCTTCCGGGCTATCTGGATTGGGAGTTTAGGTTACTAATGGAAGTTAAGTACCAGTAATAGTCTGTAAAGTGTGTACTGGGGTTTGGGTGAACTTTGCAAGAGCAAGGAGTAGGTAATGGTAGCGGAAAAATACTGCAAGTACTTGGTCTCGGCCTAGCCGTAAGTTACTGAAAATCTAGATGATATATGTTTGTGGGATATGGATCACTCTAGTAGGTTTACTACAAGGATAAATTAGTCCTAAGGGGTCTTAATGATAGTTTCTCTTTGGAGAGAATATCTGACGGTGCTAAGTTGATCAAAGGGTTTAATTGGGTAACTCAAGTAATAGTGGGTTATAGGTACGGCATTTAGTGTAGTACTTAGTAATAGGAAACTATTTAATTAGGTGCTTAAAAGGCGTTGATATGACTAGAATGTACTCTTGTTAATGTAACAAAGTTAGAGGTAGTCTTGTAGCTGCTCTGACATTCACAACCAAAGTTAATAAAATGTGTCAGACCCCCAAGTGGTCCCTTAACATTAAAAAAAAAAAAAATTGGTGAATATAATGAACCCAAATTGTAACAAATAGCTTGGTAATATTAATAAAAGTTTTATGCCATTGCATAAATTAGATGATTATAATCATTTAAAAGGCAATGGAATATTTAAAATATTTAGAAAAACTATTATTAATCATAATACTTTTTGGTTGTATGTTTAATAAATTATTCGAAATAAATAAAATGATTAATTTATTGCTTATTGTTATTATTTTGTTACATAGTCTGAATTTTTATTTGTATTTTTTTTTTGTTAAGTTATATAAATTTTTAGTGCTCGATATATTAGTTATATAATGTTCGAAGCAATTTATCCAATCGTAACTATATATATGGTTAACCAATCAGCGTGCAATACTGTGTAATACTATTACAGATCTGAATCGGGTATATCTGACCAGATCTCACTATAGATCTGAATTTATATAGATCCAAAAATAATAGATCTGAACTCGATCTGTAAGCGAATTTGAATCTTTTGTGAAACACTAGAGCTAATAATCAATTTGGCTGAATACAAATCATAATTTTTTATTATTAAAAGTTTTGGCTAAATTAATTATCAGTTCACCTCAAATATGTGTCCTGAATAACATCATATGCATTATTTTACGCAAATATAATAAAAAGAAAGCATATAGTTGAAATGCATAAAGCTAAATTCTTTTCTAATAAATATCTTCTCATATTATTTAGTCCTATATAAAGTTATTTTCTTAAATAAAAAAATTACTTTGTAATAATAAAGACAAAATATCTTCTAATAAATACAAAAATAAAACTACTTTTACTAATCAACAGAGACAAGACATAGTTGTATATAAAAGTAAACATCTTAGTATTAGCAATGTTGAACTTGTAAATTGGATAAAAAGAGAGTTCAAACTTGATGTCTATCCAACTACTATTGGACACCTAATAAAAAATAAAGATAATATTGAAAGCAATCTCTCTACAAAAAGACAAAGAACAGTCCAACATCCAGAATTTGAAAATACTTTACTTGAGTAGATTCTACAAAACTAGGATAGAATAATCTTAAATGATGCAATTATAATTAAAAAAGTGAAAGCTTTTGCTCAAGTATTAGAAATACTAATCTCAAATTCTCACAAGGTTGGTTATACAAGTTTAAAAATAGGCATGGATTAGGACAAGTAAAAAAAGCATGGAAAAGATGCTTCTGTAGATAATGCCGTTGTTGCTGCTGCTATCTCTAAATTAAAAGAGTTATTAGAACAATATGATTTAAAAGACATTTACAATATGAATGAAACTGGACTATTCTATCAGTATAATAAATTATGTTATTTCAAGTTTCTATATGATTGTCATAGTGGGCTTTACAACTTATAATTATTACTTAAATCAATAAAAAAACCCAAAGTTTCTGGCAATATTTGTTATTTTTTCAGCAACGCTTGTTATTTCTAAAGAAATAACAAGTGTTGCTGGAGAAATAACAAGCATTGCCAGAACTTCAAGGGTTTTTTTATTGATTAATTGATGATTCTCCAGTCAACTGAAGAATGATCATAGTGAAATGTGATACGGTTCTATATATAAATTACTATAGGTGCGAAAGTAAAAATTTTCTAGTGATTGTCCAAAGAAACTTTTTTTGTACTAAGTTAAATATCTTTGAAAAACATTTCACTAACTATATAAAATTCTTTAAGAACAATCCAAAGAATTTTATATAGATAGCAAAACGTTTTTCAAAGATATCTTGGCATCCACAAGGCTGATTTGGATCATTAGATTCGTCTCGATGAGCTCTACAACTTTAATTAGAGACTCAAATATGATTAACTTAGTACAAAAAAAAGTTTTCTTTGGACAATCACTAGAAAATTTCTACTTTCGCACCTATAGTAATTTATATATAGAACCGCGTTACGTTTCACTATGATCATTCTTCAGTTGACTGGAGAATCATCAATTAAAATAAAACCTGATATGGGAAATGCTTTATTAATATATATTTAAAAATGCACGTGTAAAAAAAATATGATGGCAGAGTCTGGACATGGTGTCTGAGCTCATCAAAATTGTACAGAAGAAACGATACAGTACCTTCGGATAATTGGAAAATTATTTTTTGTGATGTTTGGTAAAAAAAAGTACTTTATACAGTATATATACTCTAAGATACATGTACCCTATTACGTAATTTTAATTTTACATATTTAAATTTTGTATAACAATTATAACCAATTACACATATATATAATTACTACACTAATAATCTAAAAAACAATCTTATACAAGCAATGCTAATAATTCTTTTAATATAAACCCTAACCCTAATGTGATGAACTTTATATATTACAAATGTCGAATACAATCTTAATAAAATATACAGCGCACATATTTTAATATCATCTATAAGCTTTGCAATCATTATACGTAGTAAAATCTGTTTAATACTGATATGGGATGGAAAGATGTTATAAATCAGTCATGTACTTGTTACGCATTTTGTCATGTTTATATTTGCGTTGAATCAAATACGTCGTATATATGTACGTATGTACGTACATATATGCAAAATACCTCAGCCAACACAAATATATCACGGTATGGAAATACACATTTGGATGGACGTAAGAAAATTATAAAACTCTTATACAAAAAAAGGTCCATTTAATGCACTTGCTCTAACCCTAATCATTAAAATGGGATTACTTATAGAAATTGAATTTTGCTAGCTTAAAGCTTAAATTAACTATGTATACAGCCAAAAATTTAGTATAATTTTCGTACTTCAGTTCAAATCTGTACTTCCATACAGTACTACTGTATTTACTGAATACCTGGTCCACATTACTGAAATTAATTCGATTATATCTTTGAAGTTCTATATGAACAAATATTATATAATTAAATAAGTTGAATATTCAACCGTTCCTGATTTTAATAACCTATGAACTTCCAAAATTTGAAACTACTTACCACAATAATATTTACTTGCATATGTATATAAAATACTAGTGTGGTTATTTCAACATTGCAAACTGATCTAGTGATTATTAAAATTGATTTACTCAAATTCAGGGTTATTATGTGTTTAAATTTAACAATTTAAATATCAATAATCTCAATTTATTTTAGCACAATTAACAGCTATACAACAATTTTAAATATATGAACATCATTTGAATATCACCAAAAAAATCTGAAAATAATATTAGGTAAAATTTTTAGATTTTCTTTGTGTTTAATATGAATATAAAATATCTTGTCGTTTGTGTTATACTTCGCAACCAGCTTTGTTATGACCGGTATTTTAAACATTGTTGGCATTGAGTTGGCTTTCTAGTCTTTTGTGCATTTGAATGCTCTTTGACACTAGACTTTTTATTATTATCTAATTCATAGGACTCCTTAAATTGTTTTTTCTTTAGAGTACCCTTTCTTGTATGAACTACTGGATTTTCAATTTCTATAAAATTTTCCTTGTCACTAAAGCTATAATCTGAAGTGGTTTCATCTTCCCCTTCCTGTTGTATTTTACTGTTTTGTGAATGACTTTTTTTTTTTTTTTTTGGTACATACTTATTAATAAAGTCATTCATAAAATTCTCAAGTTCCCTTATTGCATTAACACCAGCATCTAACCCAGTTTGGATGGCTTTTTTCGACAATCCATTAACTGTTACATAGGCTTTGCAGTAATTAATTTTTGAATAAACATCGTTAAAAGAAATATTTGGCAAACGAAATGACAACTTAGGAAAAAATTCTTTAGTATGAGTTGAATTTTTTGTACTATCCAATCCAACAATGAAGAAATGTTAAGATGTTTGGGATTCTGATTCAAGTTGTTTCTCATCGCTATACCATCTTTTTGATATAAGCATGATATAGAATGCAGCATAATTTGAAACAGCCATGATTTGAAAAAATGTCTACAAACAAACCCGCATTGAATTAAACCTAGACATATGCATAAATGTGTATTGTCTTTGAACAATATGACATAATTTTTAGTTTTACATCTATGTCAGGTAACCTCTCAAATTTTAATAATAGACTCAACTTTTGAGATGGAATTAATTCACTAAGTAAAACAGCAGATGCATCAACAGCATCTTCAATAAATATATCAAACACCTCATTTGAATCAGACTGTTCAATTAAATCAGATAGTTCAGTTGAATCAGATAGTTTAGTTGGGTCAGATAGTCCAGTTGGGTCAGATAGTCTAGTTGGGTCAGATAGTCTAGTTGGGTTGGATAGTTCAGTTGAATCAAATAGTTCAGTTTGATCAGTCAAATTAGATAGTACAGTCAAATTAGGTAATTCGGTTGAATTGGATTGCAATCCTAAATCTTCAAAATTGTCAATAAGGCGTAATGTATACCAGATAGCTTGAGCAATCTCCTGTCGTTGTATAGACAAGGAGGCTGATGTTAGGTAGATAGTAATCCATTGGTCGATTTCAGGTGAAAATTCAGAACTAGCATGAGTAAGTGTAGATCCTGTGATAGAATGAATCTAATTTTTGTATTGAATATAAGTGGAAGCCTGATCAATTTGTTCATCAATATGCTTAACAAGATTTATTAAAGATGTACCATCATTTACTGAATTTTTTATTATAGCATTTTGATCTTCAACTCTCTGTGTAGATTGCATTCCAGCATTAAAGACCTTTGAGGTGTAACAAATAGCCCAATGCTTTGTTTCATTAAAAAGAGCATGATTGAGGTATGAAGCAGCCTCAGGAAATTCCGTTAAAAGTTTATTCCATAAATAATAAAACTGTTGATGTGAAAGAGAGTTATGCATTTGATACTATTTGTTGGAAAAATCAATATATTGTACTCCTATTTTGCCTTTCAAATTTTTTATTAAATTCTGTCCTATATGGTATATGCAATGAATGTGATACATGTCAGGTAATATATTGGCTATAGTGCATTTACGGCAAGATCATTGTCAGTAATT
This sequence comes from Racocetra fulgida, assembly GCA_910592135.1. Classification (NCBI taxonomy): domain Eukaryota; kingdom Fungi; phylum Glomeromycota; class Glomeromycetes; order Diversisporales; family Gigasporaceae; genus Racocetra; species Racocetra fulgida. The sequence goes on along the minus strand of CAJVPZ010003639.1, from coordinate 1,587 downwards.
ATTGTTAAAGACGCAGTATTTGTATTTGAAATTAATGTTTAAAATACCTATTCATAACTTTCAGTCATCTCATCGTTCATAAGAACCTGCTCCACCAAATGAGACCGGTTGTTATTATCTACTATAACAAAGAAGCCCAGCGCCATTTTAAAATAGTTTGTTGAATAAGTGTTGTCATGTTGAACAACATCTCTGTATCGGATATATAATTTATATTGGTCCGGTGATATTCAAAATAAGGATGTAAGAGAATTATTTGTAGAATCAACTTTCTAACTTATAATCCACCTAGTATCTTCAGCTTTACGTTCTAAAAGATGATTAAGTAAGGTGGCTGCCTCACATTCAACATGATTTTGCTGCTTAAATGTTTGAATAATATTTGAAAGGTCTTGAGGCAGAAAAAAAAAATCTGGATATTGATTTGTCAACATTTAATACTGCATCCTCACCAATTTTAGTCCAGAATTTAATATCTCTTAATATGCTTTCAAAAAACACCCAGTATTTTAACGCGAATTTATTAGTTTGATCCTTTATTGGATGATCATTATGATTCAGACAAACAGACGTGATGCTTAGTATACCCGTTATCTTTGGGCAACTAGAATGAACATTCCAATGACATTCAGTGCGTTTACTTCTTGTTTGTCATTGGTTTTCAGCGATATTTGTCTTGTTCTTTGTATCGTTATGACCTTGATGCTTACAAGCATATCGGTGGATTCGACAAACTCTTTTATCATATTCAGATCCACATATAACACTAACAAAGTTTTGAGTTTTTGCATAGAGAGAAATAAAGTGATCCAATTCATCCCAATCACGGACTGTTTGTTCAACTACCAGTGTGTTGATTGCTTCAGCCGAACTTTGATCGCTTATTATTTGAATGTTTGATTAGTTAAGAAAACAGATGTAATGATTTATTGAGTTAAAGCAGGATAAAAAAGGTTTAACATGCCTTAGAGAAATATTAATAGGCCGCTCTTCAACTTGCCCTGAATAATTTTCGTTTTCCATATTGTAACAACTCAACCAAGATTTTTTTGATATAAACGTAACCTAAAATCTGTAGAGGTCATATATTTAAAATACCATAGCCTTATTTAAACAGCAAAATAATGTTTCATACAACAATACATTGTAGGGTTATTGCGCAAGCCAAATTTTGGTAGCATGCTATTAAAATTTGGCTTACACCGACAACCCTAATTACATGTTTCTAAGGCCAGTGTACCAGCGAAATAGACATTTCCTTTTAACACTTATTATGTTCATTATGTGCTTTTTTGTTACAAGTGAGAAAAGCTTTTTTTTAATTTGTCTCTTGCTTATATTTATGCATTTTAAGTTAATGACCATCTACATTATTTGTTTATCTATGGATTTAATTTATTATGTACGATTTAATCTTTGATGCATACGATCGCAATTGTTAGTTATGTTATACAACGTATGATTACCAAATTCATAATAGGGTACATAAAATTTTAATATACCCTAAGGATACAAATATATTAATTCATAAAATTATAATAAAATTATTTTATAATTCTATATTATATTATTATTTTATTACTATCT
>CAJVPZ010003638.1:0-10789 GCA_910592135.1 Racocetra fulgida | reverse complement strand
TTTTTTTTAAATTTTATAAAATTTATTTATTTGTTTATTTTTTTTTTTTTTTTTTTTCCCCTAAAAGAAAAAATTTTTTTTTTTTTTTTTTTTTTTTTTTTTTTTTTTTTTTTTTTTTTACAAATAAAAAAAAAAAAAAAAAATCGAGCTTCGCAAATAAAGTTTTTTTTTTTGGTCTCACAATTTTGATTTTGAGAATTAGATAATAAACAAGTAATTATCGTTATCACTATAAGGAAAATGCAATTGAACGTGAATAATTATACGTAATGTAGTATGTAGTATGTACTGTACAGTATATCGATATCGATATGCATGCATGCATGAGAATAACAGATTCTTTCAATCGAGAGTTAAGTGTAACCATAACCGGGGAGAACTTAGACATACGCAGCTAATTCAAGATTATAGAATCTTGGCGTTTATTTATGTCCTTTTCATTTCACCTTCCCTTTTAGGTCTTTAAATAAAATAACTGATAAAGGTAATGGCAATGAAAGTAAACCGTGTAAAGGATTAAATAATATATTTTAAATTGCACGAATACATATCTTTAAAAGGCATTCTTATAAACGGGGGTGCGAACTTGCACCATTTGTAAAATACATCTTTAGAATTCAATTTAGAATGCTATACTATACTATAGTTATAATAATAATGACAATAATGAAGAACAATCATAAAGTAAAAAAAAACAAAAAAATCCTGCTATATCGATAAAAGATTGCATAAAAATTTTAAAGAAATATATAATTGTTGCAAAAAAGAAGTATTGTATTACAATTCATCTTTTTCATGTCTTAATTGCTCTTTCATCTTATCAAACCCTATTTTCTCGGATGTTTTGTCATAACCTTCCGAAGCTTTGTTTCTAGCGGCCTGATAACCTTCACCCAACTGTTCACCCAAATTACCATATTCATCATAAACTCTTTCTTTAATAGTATCATAAGTTTCGCCTACATATTCAGCAGTATCAGCAAACCTGGCTTTTAGAGAAGTCAAAAAAGAAGTAACCTTTTCTTCAGTGATATCCCGAATATTTTGTAGATTTCCAAACTGTTCCTTTATGACATCGGAAAGGATCCTTGCTTGTCCAGGATTAAGTTGTTGTAGCGTGATATCATGTTCTATTTCATGCAGGGAAAGTTTTTTGGTCCCCTTTTTTCCTCATTTCCTGAATTCTGCCTTGAATATCTTTAATGATTTGATTTAAACGTTCTTCTCTATCTTCCTTAGTCTCGTACACAGCTTGTTTCACCTGATTAGTAGCAGAATTGTAGTAATATACGACGGCACCAAAACCTCGATTGATTGTATCTTTTACATATTGAAGCTGTTCAACAGTTAAAGTCTTGCCATCTTGGAATTTTTGACCAATATTATCAAGTATACCCTGAAATTTCTCCTGAGTCAGAAGACGATAATCATTAACGGTAGATAACTGATTTCGTACTTCTTCAATAACAGTTTCAGCAGCACTTCCAATTGTATTACTAAGTTCTTTACGAATTCGTTCTAAAGTTCCATTAATGGACCGATAAGAATCACCAACAGCCGCACTTAATTTATCATAAATGGCGCTAATTTGATCAGCAGTCGCGATTTTATTTTGTGTCAATCTCTCCTGAATACCTTTAATAAATAAAAATCAAAATATAATCAATACCTTTTTAAATATGATCAGCAAAAAAAAAAAAATAAATAACGATAAAACAAAACTGTACCATGTAAAATCAGGCTGATTTGAGTTCCAAGACGTGATTTAGTAAAAGCCCCTGTCTCGTTCAATTTATTAATTTCTTCTTTAAACCAGTCCAAAGTGTTTTGAGAAACTTCCTTACTGGTTGATATATCTCTTTCAATTCTGTTTGAAGCATCATGAATAATAGCATCTCTACGTTCTCTAGCTAGGGCATAAGAGTCTTTGATTTGGTTAAGAGCCTTTTCTAAATTTTTATCCGTAGCAGCTTTCGTTTCTTTTAACCGTTCGACTATTTGATTAAAGACAGGATTAACCTGTTCTTCGGTGAGAAAAGTTGTCTGTCTAAGCTTTTCAATTTGACCAGCAATTTTCTGGGTGTATTCATCGAATTTCTCAGGAACCAATTCTTTCACATCATAGTCGTCGTCTATAATGACGTAATCAATCAATAACAATATATATAATAATGTATTATTAATAATATAAATTAGGGAAGTAGGTTTGTGCCGCAGTAAAACAATCAATAAACGAATTATTATTCATCACCTTTAAGGGATACAATATATTGATTTACAAAATCTTCCATAGCTTCTTTAGTTGACTTTGATACCTCAGTCTTATGAGTATTGACTAAATTGACCAACTCTTGCCTTTCTGGAATGCCTTTGTATTCTATGCGACGCTCTGACAACCATTCTTTAATTTCAGTTGAACTCCAAGTGTTAGGATCGTTTCGGTCTTAAAATTTAATAGAATGGATGAAAAAAAAATATCAATATTAGGCGTAAATTATTACTAATTATTATTATTATTATTAACTTCTAATTACCATACGGCTTCATGGTAGCTATAAAGGTAGGTATCACAAACAATATTAACAAGAAATTTAAAAATATTTTACGCGAAATATACATTTATAATGATTTTTTTGGGTTGACTTTTTTTTTTTGATACTAAAGCTTTGAAAGATGGATGGATTTTTAGAAGTCAATGGTAAGCTCAAACGGCCTCTTTTTATGAGAAAAGAGAGCGAATTTCTTGTGAGCGAAATATGATGTAATTATTGGCTAACGTAATTCATAGTAGTCATCTAGTAGTCATTATTTCTCACTTGACAATAGATAAATTCATGATACCACATTGACGCAATTGTTATCATTCGTGTAGATCCAAAGTTAAAGTTATACATTTGGGGTTACTTTATTTTTTTCTTTGACGTACTATGTACATACGTCCGGCAATATCCACCAAATAGAGTCAGCTCTTTCAATATGTTGATACATACGACATACGGCAGCAGCGGAGAAATAGTATATTTTGCACACTGCGGCTGTGAAACTCATCATGTGACCAGCACCTTTGGACCACTCCCACTACCAAATTCAAACGGTGGGTGATATAGTCACGTGCCTCGTGATCAGAAATTCTTTAGTGTACTGTTTTCTCTTAAATAGTGTGTACAATTTTCATCACTGAATTTACTTAGATAATTAGCCACCTAAAAGTGTTATTATTAATAGTATTACCATTATAAAAAATCACCAATACGTAGAAATGGTCTATCTCAAATAATAATCGATAATAATTTAATAATAATAATAATTCAATATTAACAAATTCATTAATACATTCACGCATTCTTAATTTTAATCATGTCAAGTATGAAGGACGATCTATTAAAAAAAAACTTTTATAATATCTAATGATTATTAAATCTATAATCTGTAATATCTAATATCTAATAAACTAAGTATTAGTAAATAACAAGCTATAAGCCATTGCGCAATGATCCATAGTAACGTCATATTGATTAATCCTACTACAGTTTAATATCGATATGAAAAAAAAAAACTTTTTAGATATCTTTTTTAGGGTTTGTTTTTTTCCTCATTCGCTTCTCCATTTAAATTTATTTTCCTCTTTATCGTTACTTTTTTTTGGTTCTGCAAAAAAGAAAAAATGGACGTGTTAATTTCATTGATACCATCACTATCAAATACAAGTGACAATGAAGTTGAAGACAATGATTCGACTAATTCAGAAAATGCTAATAATGGAGATATCATTCAAAGTAAAGGCGAAAAAGATGGTGGTGACATTGATAATTGCCGTACCGAAAACATTTTAAGGAATTTTAATCTTGTAGAAAAAAATAAAATGAAGAGATTAAATCAAGAGTCAGATGATAGGGATGAAACCACCTATACTACGAATGATGACAACGAAAGGTCAACATATAATTTGAGAAGAAAGAGAAAAAAACTTTTGAACACTGAAATAGATTATAATTCGCATGATCATGAAAGTGATAATATAGATGTCTTAACGGTAAACGATACAGTACATTCAAGCGATTCAGGGATAGATTGTGACACGCAAACAAGGCTGCAGTCTCCTGTTGATGATCTTTACGATAGTTCAGAGGCTACTTCAGTAAGTTCGGATAATTCGGATAATTCGAATAATTCGGATGATAAGCAACTATCAAGAAATTTACAAGTCAATAATAACGATAATGTGGACAATGTGGATAATGTGGATAATGATGAATTGAATAATTCCATCTCTAATATGATTTCTGGTGCGGCTATTGATGTTACTGGCAAAACATTACTGAAATTTGCTGGAGTTTACGTTAACAATATAAGAACGAATGAATTGAAAACAAAATTGTCGAGCATGCAGCAACTCAGAGAGGGGAAAAATCTCCATCCCATCTCCATAGGAAGACCGAAAGATTGTATTGAATGGCTTCGATCAGATGATGGAATGGCATTGTGGAAAAATAGACCAGCACGTATGATTCATGTTAAAAAGAAAAGATCACGAAAGCCCAATAGTCAAAGGTGAATTTACATTTAAAAAATCTATAAATTCTTATTTATTTAATGTTTTAAAATAATCTTTATATTTTTTAATCGGACTAAAAATAGGAGTGTTGTCATGCGTACCAGAAGCTTGTCACGTTCACGTACTTCCAAGCCAATGCGACGATATACTTCCAGATCAATACGAAAATACACTTCAAAGCCAACACGACAATATAACACTAGAAGCAAAACATCTTTGAACAAAAATAAAACAATATCTAAGAACAAAACATTAAGTAAAAATAATACATCAAAGAAAAATAATGCTAAGAAGCGCACAACTCGTCCAGTTAGAGGGAAATTGGTCCCATGCCATACTGGTGGCAAATCACGCTTTATGATGACATCTTATTTCCAAAATTTCATGAAATTAAAAAATCAAAAATCCAGCGGATCTTCTGATTTCCATGATTCAAACGAATCAAATGATTCTTCTGATTGTTATGATTCAGATGAGTCAAGTAAAGCATCTGGTTTTTATGATTCAAACGGATCAATTAAAGCTTCTGATTTTCATAATTCGGATGAATCAAATGAAACTTTCGATTTTCGTGATTCAGATGAATCGAATGAAATTTTTGTTCATGATCAAGATGAATCGAACGACTCTTATGGTTTTCATGACTCGGTAGGAACTGACATTTCAGGAGAGGATGAAGAATCAAATGAAGCTTTCACTTATCCGGGACCCGCAAAGAGAAATAAGAACCCGAAACAAAAAGAGCACATTGGCACTATTGATATTTGGAATGCAAGAAAAGATGACGAGAGACAATTTAAAGAAAAAAATTATTGGGAATTGCCATTGTTGGGATCTAGTCCTATTAAAGAGGCACATGTTCAAGTTTACGGTAAGAGATTTTTTTAATCAATAACAATAACTTTTCAACGAGATTGTTAAACTTAGATTGATTTTTGTAATCACATAGAATCTTCCACGTCGTCGACTGATGCTAATACTGAAGAATCATACTTTAATTTTAAATCCGATTTTAACTGGAGCAAAAATAAAATTGCAAAGAAAGTTGAGAAAATTGCATCTGACAGTTCAGATGATTCAGATAATCTCTCAACTGAGGATGAAGAAGAAACCGTTGTAATGTCAAGTGACGGCTGGTCAATGAGTCAGACATCAATTGAGACACATCATATGGAGTTTAAACAACAATGTCCGGTAAAAGGTAAATTGAATCAAGAATCAAGTTTATCAGAACTGTCTCGATACAAACCACGAATTGACCAAGATGATGATCCACAACCATATTCAGGGATTTTTAAAAGTTTAAACTTATCAACACCTACATACGAACCTGCGGATGATTCTTTATTTGATCAGACGCAATTCTCGGTTGCTGATTTAGATATGTGCTCTCGACCAACAACTCCCACCTCTGAAGTTAACATGTCTCTTGAAGAATGCATCGCATATTCACGTGAATTAACTCCATTTGTAAATGATAACGCATACAACAAAATTGATCAATCTTCTGAAATAGACTTTGATGAAGATGATTTACAAGAGAAGACTAAAGATGAGAGCTTGACCGATTATTTACAAGATTTTAGTGGTAACTATAATGGATGGTATACACCCATATGGGAGGTAGAGGATCCGATTGCGGACTTGTTTCGACCTTTATTAGATGAACCATGTGTCACTTAGCTTTTGTTTTAAATAGAAATGAAAAGCGTTTTTTTTTTCCTTTTTTACAGCTTTCCTCATTAAATTTTTTGTATATTATTCATCTTTTCTTTTTTTTGTACTTTTGCAAGTATTAACATTGAATTGCAAATTTAATAATTGCAAATTTAATAATTATAAATTTAAATGCAATAAATCATATATATAATAAATATTAATGCTAGCGCATTTATTTATCTTCCGGACGAGTGATTCGTTAATTATAAAAACTGGCTAGTTCAAAAATACCCAACGTTATCCCATCTCTTATTCTTCTTGTTTTTTCATTTCTTGCTTTATCTTTTAGATTGACCGCAGTGCGGTTTCTTAATGGTCCATGAGGTTTCCCGTATTTTTTTAGAATGTCCTCCCATCTAGTTCCAAACTCCTCCATTCCGCGTTCAAGATAGTACAATTCAAGATCCGTCCATCTTTGACGTTTTTGCCCACCGATTGATGTAGTCCTTACTAATCCACTTTCAAATACGTCACGGAGATTTTCATCATGTGTGCTTGATGTGTTTTTATTTGCGTCAGTGGTAATGGAGGTATTCGAAGATTCTATATTATCTGGCTTGAGCGGAGGTTGCTTAATTTCCTGCGGTTTTGGATTTAATCCATTACTGGGTTGCAAAGGAGGTCTGATTATTTCTTGAAGATTGATTACTCCTTGAAGAAGTTCGTCGTCAGAATCGTCAGAATCGTCAGAATCTCCTGGTAGAAAAAATTTCTTATGAAATGAAAAGGTATAAGTTTAAATACAGATATATTCATGCATAGTATTATAGAATGGTAAATGGTTTTTTCTTTTTTTAGGAACCAAAAATTGAAACTTGCTTTAACAAAATCTTCAGTAATGTTACTCATATTCTTTTAATCTAAAATATATGTTGTTAACTAACAAACGTTAGATTAAATTCATGAACTGATCGATCGTTATTGTTTATTTGTTTACATCTGTACATACAATCTACATATATATATATATATATCGATATAATGTAGCCAGTACCACAGAAGTTCTAACTATGCATGACTGTTACACAGTTTAATATTAAAATCAATATGGGAAATAAAGATGTTAATGAATTCAATTCACCAAATTTCATAGTTTTGATTGTACGTACTATGTATGTATGTATGTTACATTAAAGCATAATTCACTATTGATCAATTATCGCGTACAGTATTAGTAAAATTATGGAGGTGTAATTAAAGTTGTTAATGGTAACTTACCATGGTCCACTACCAGTAAGTTATCAATGGCCTAGCGAAACTTGCCGGTAATTTGCAAAATGGTAAAATATATGAATTTACCACAATTGGGAACGTGTGTGAGTATAAAATTTTGTTAATCAATTCTGGACGCAAAAATACTATTCCTGATGGATCGGCAATACCGATCTTGATGGAGTTAAAAAAAAATTGAGTACTGATCCTGATAGGTTCTAAAAACGAACCCTAAGTTTCATTAAGTTGTATAGTATTTTGGAGGCCCTTTTTTAGAACCCTATCAGGGAATGGTATGTAAATCGATTTTTTCCCACCCTATCAGGAACAGTACTGATGATCTATTAGGAACGGTATTTTTACTCGAATAGATGACCAATTTTTTGATATCTTTAAGGGTGTTTGACTCTAATATAAAAAAGAAGGCAGGGACCTTTTGTAACCCACATTCTCAAGACTTCCATGCCAATTCGATTTACGATTATTTGAGTGATTATTGTTCAGATTCGTCATCTGATACACCAGAAATGGGTGCATTTTTTTTAGATTTTTCTTTTATGGTTAGTGTTGTTAATAAAAGAGTATATTAGGTTTAATAAACTTAAATTAAAAACCCCAAATCTCAGCATCAGCCGCGACATTGAATAACGGGACGAATACTTGTTGAATAACTTTAAAATAAGTGTTATATTCCTATCATTTAATGATGGGTTTATTAATTATAAAAAGATTATGCATTCAATATATTTAAGAATTAGACATTTCTTATAGTTTTTGAGTTATACATTCATTATGTATAATACAGCGAATTATAAAAGAACTCGTTATGTTTTTGTACTTTTTTGAAAAGTTGGTAAGTTAAAAACCCGAGTAACTTAAATTGGGAATTGGTGAAGGGGTGCGCTATCTGAGGGGATGTAAGACTGAATTTTGAGAAAATATATTGGGGTCTAAATTATGATATTAAATGCTGTGCTTTTCGGTGTAAAAGTTTGGTTCAAACATGTCTAATATACTGTACCAGTGACGTTTTATCGTATGTAACATTCCTTAAAGGGTGCCCGAATTAGAACCACTGAAGTTCTAATATTGTATTTGATTAGAACCACTGAATTGTTAAATGTTGTAAATATTGTATTTGAATTTTAATAAAAAAAATATATATATGATACACAAATTTTTCTTCTTTTTTTTTAAAAAAAAAACTTACGATTATGAACCAATGGTCGACCCCGTGACCAAATTCAAAGAATCCCAAATACTGGAAGGTAGCTCCAAAGACCTCGATCTCAAAATAATATGAATCCATCTATTGGTGTCTTTACCGAAATTCAACGGTACAATGATTTGATTAAAGGCTCGAATCCATTTACCGAGTTACAAGATGCGGAAATTCCACAGCAGAATACTCAATATCAGACTACAGTATTTTTGCGTCTTCTATTTTAATATATATGCACAAAATATGGACATATTGCTTAATTCACATATCCACCGATTTGGTTTCACCCCAAAATTAGCCAATCATGATCGAGAATTATTTGCTATTAAAACTTATTACAAAGTGAGTTTTTACAACAACGGTCTTTTAAACTTACTTTTAATCTATTAGCTGAAAGTAAGTTAAAAAGGTAGGACCCGATCATGCTTATCGATTCAACCAATCAAAATTGCGAATTTTGGCTATAAGCAACGATAAGTATCTCTTTATTAATTCTGAGATTTGAATTTATGACTAAATTTTTTTTTTTTTTTGAAATTTAGAAACATTTTACAAGATCAGATATAAAAATCCATCGTTCTTGAAATGCTACGGGCTATCAAGTGATGATTCAGGAAATTAATTACCTTCTTATTAATACACGGAAGAGGAATCTTTTCGTAATAATCATAAAGTATCAAATGATATGGAAAGAAAAATCAAATATAAGTTGCCAAACATTGACCTTTAGGCAATTAATTTGTAAGTATTTGAAACATTGAAATAATCTTCATAGGGGAAACACTTTACAAGACGAATTAGATAATGCGTATATTACAGATTTGGGACTTTAATACGTACGAAAGAAGTATGCGAAATTTTACTTAGTTTCGAAAATTTTACAAGGAAAACAATATACTCAAGCAGTTGATATTCATGCTTTTTGTGTTATGACGAAATATCAACTGGAAGAAAGACTTTTGATGTTTATAATTTTGATAAATTTAATATATAAAATGATTTTAAATTTTATAGTATAATTACATGTAATTTTTATTTAATATTTAAAAAAATTTTTTTGGCATTTTCTAATAAATTATCCTCCATTTCTATATCATTTATTACTGTCCCGGCATCATCTGATTCGTCTTAGTAGTATTTTTAGTACTTTCATCAAGAAATTCTTTTTCATTTAAATCTTTTGTCATGCTTACTTTTAGAGCTTTGATGTTAATTTTAACTTCATCCCGTAAATAATCTAAACAAATTAAGCATTTAAAATTGCATCTTCGTAAGCAACGGTTATGATAACCATGCCCACATGCAAGAACAATACCATTCTCAGAATAATTAGTGTAAATTAGTGTAGTTAGTACAATCACAGTGTAAATAATCACATAAGATGCTTGTATATGGTTTCTTGCAGGTAATGAAGCCTCTTGGAAGGTGATGATTGGTTATTTCATAGTTTAAAGAACGCAGTCTATACTATCATTAGACGAACTAATAGTTGAAGGATACAAATGATGTGCTTTATATATCTTTGTAAATATATTTAAAAGGATCATAACACACTTGTGAAATAAAATGTACAATTGTTTTAGTTTGTAAAAATATTTTATAGAATTTACAAAGTATTAATGAAACACATTGTTTTTTTGATTTTGAAACATAAACAATATTTTTTTTTGCAATTGATCTACTATGAAAAATTTAGTTGTACATCATCAAATAATACTATGAACATTTTTATAGGATAATCACTTAATGATGTGTGATTATATTCATTATTGAATAACTAGTATTTATTCAAAAAAATATATCAAAAAAGAATATTAAAGAGATATGTTTGTAATTTTTCTAATCAAACTATAGAAATAAATCATTTCAATAATATAAGCAAGTTTTTTATCAGTTGTCTAGTCATCTTCTTGATGGTGTATTACTGTATTATATAAATATTAAGAATTTTTTTTTTACTTTCGCAATGTCACAAACAGGTGAATTTTATTAGATATTTAAGTAGTATATTCTTGGTTAATCTCATTCTGCATCACCATCACAATTACACTAGTTCATAATCTTGTGCTGCTTCAATTGAA
>CAJVPZ010003637.1:0-10789 GCA_910592135.1 Racocetra fulgida | reverse complement strand
AATTTTAATAAAAATAAATTTTAAAATATGCTTGCACATGATCGATTCTTATTGGTCGATCCAAGTGCTCACATGATCACGTGATATCGACCTAGGCCGGCGGTCGGTGAATCACGTGATCCGGAAAATTTCACCTACATCCTGTATCATTTCCATTTTTCTATAAAAGAAGAAGTGGCTGTTTGAGATATATTTGATAAGGTAGTATTTGATATTGTAAACATGCTAGGTAGAATGTATTTGTTTCTTTAGTTTTTGAGGTAATATTTTAAGCTTGTTCCCATTGATGTTGAGAGATGTTACATATGGATCATATTTCATCGTGAAACCAGTTTAGGAGATTGTTAAATAAGATGGTTAAAAATTGTTTAGTTTGTTTGACTGTTCGTAATTTAATATTTTGGTAAACAGCTGAGGAATAAATGATAATGATATAATATAAAAAAAGGTTATAGCTAGGATTAGATTTATTAAATGTAAATCAAAGAAGAATATTAAGAATTTTAATTGGTGGTGTGGTTGTAATTTTAAGAGAAAAAAGTGAGATAGTAATTATCCCTATTAGAGATTGTTGAAGATTAATATTATTGTTTAGACATAAAAGTAAATGCAGTGCATTTTCTAAATTTGAACAACAAATACAGTTTGGTGTAAAGTAGAGGCCTGCATTGGGTCCTGAAGCTTGGGTCTGGCCTGGTCTGCCTAGCCTTATTTGCGGGCCAGGCCGGGCCTAAATTTTATAATTGCGTGCTGGGCTAGGCTGAACAGATTAGATCAAATTAAATTTAATAATTATTTTGATAACTACTTAATTGAATCTAATAAAAATTTTTTTATTTGAATTCTATAGATCCATAAAATTTAAATAAAAAATTTTCATTAAATTTAATTAGACAGTTATTGAAATAACTTTATCTATATCAAGTTTTTTTAAAACTTTGAGTGAAGATATTTTAATAATTATTTGATTAAATTAATAAAAATAACTTTATTTAAATTTTATAGATCTATAAAATTCAAATAAAAAAATTTTTAGTAAATTTAATTAAATGGTTGTTATAATATTGTTGTTCAATATTTTTTTAAAAAAAATTAAAACATAGAAGCTCTATCAAGTTTTTTTTTAAATTTTGAGTAAAGTTATTCTAAAAACTAATTAAATTTAATTAAAATAGTTTTATTTGAATTCTATAAATTTATGGAATTCAAATAAAAAAATTTTCATTAAATTTAATCAAATAGTTATTAAAATATCTTTGCTTAAGTTTTTTTAAAAAAAATTAAAATATAGAAGTTGTGTCAAATTTTTTTAAACTTTGAGTAAAGATATTCCGATAACTACCTAATTAAATTCAATAAAAATATTTTATTTGAATTCTATAATTTCATAGAATTCATATAAAAATTTTTTTATTAAATTTTAGCAAATAGTTGTTGAGATAAGTTTTAAAAATTAAAACATCTATTAAAATAGTTGTATTAAATTTTTTTAAAACTTTGAGTAAAGATATCTTAACATCTATCTAACTAATTTCAGTAAATTTTTTTTATTTGAATTCTATAAATTGATAGAATTTAAATAAAAAAATATTATTAAATTTGATTAGATAGTTATCAAAATATCTTTAGTTAAAGTTTTTTTTTTTATAATTTTTTTATTATTTTTTTTATTTTGAATTTGCTGTATACATGATAAGATTAGTTACAGATTTATATCAAGATAATATTAATTTTGAACTATCTATTATATCCTGTATAACCACCTAAGTGTAGCAAAACACCTCTTAATTTTCTATTTGTAAGCTAATTTAAGACTAGCTACTATTAGTTATAGAAGGAGAAAGAGGAAGCCCAATATTTAAAGTTTTTAAAAAATCAAAATATAATAAAAACTAAGTCAAATTTTTTTAACTTTGAGCAAAGATATTTCAACAATTATCTGATTAAATTCAATAAAAAATTTTTATTTGAATTTTATAGATTCATAGAACTCAAATAAAACAAATTTTATTAACCTTAATTAGATGGTTGTTAAGATATTTTCACTCAAAGTTTTGGTATAATTTTATTTTGACAGAGCAAAATCTATATTGCATTTTATATTTTATTTAATTTAGTTATCAATATAAATTTTACTAATTGGCAATATAGGTTTTACTCTATTATAATATTTTTATACTTATTTTAAATTTTAAAAATTTAAAATTTATATATTTGTGAGCCAGGCGGGCAGGCCTAAAATTTAAAATTTTTAAAGTGGGCAGAGCCAGGCAGGCAAAAATTTTTTAACCCTAATTGTGGGCTGGGCCCAGGCTGCAAAATTATAAATTTGCAGGCCTTTAGCGTAGAGTATAAATAGAGAAAAAATATTCAGATTTTCTATAGTTGGAAGGTTATCAGTTAGAATTTTAGTTCTGAAAGTATATTTTGAAGAGTTGTGTATAATAGAATTTAAGATATCAAAACATGTTGCATATTCAATTTTTGATAAATCTTTGAAGATTTTGAGTAAAGACTATAAATAGAGTTTTTGTATAGTAAATATATTTTTGATAAAAGTTCGTGCTTTAAAAGAAATTAGATAGTTTTTTTATAAAAAGTGAGTTGGTAAGTTGATGTAGTTATGAGATATTTTCAAAATAATTTTGTTGAAACCTCATTTAGCAAGCAGATCTGCTTGGTTTTAAGGTGCATTAGAGCATGATTTAATTTTGTAAAGGATAAAAGTAATATTCTTAGTATGTTTAATCTTATAAATTATAAGTATAATATCTCAATTTTGGTTTTGTATAGGCTTAGAGTTATATGCTTGTTTTAAGTTCTTGATTGCAGTGTTGTTGTCTATGTGAATGTTTATATGAGTATTATTTAGTATTGCAAAAAGGAGGAAGATAATTGCTTCAAGCTCAATTTGTGTTGTATCTGGATAAGGGATAGTGGCTGCATTAAACTTACTAGATATATTGTTTTTACAAACACAGCCTACATCAGATTTAATGTTTTGTGACTGTAGATTTTGAACTAATGCATTAGTATAAAAATGAAGAACATGAAAGTTAAGGTTTTGAATAAGAGAAAGAAGATTTATAAGTTGTTGTTAGTAAGTTATTGAGCTAACTAAATGATATATTAGTTGAATTTTCTGTGTAAGTATGTTAATTTGAGAAATTATTTGAAGAGGATGTATATTTTTAGTAATATTGACTATATCAATTAGAGACAAAATTTCTTTGTAGTCGATCTGAATAAGAAGTGAGTTGTTTAATTTGTTTGTTATATTATAAGAAAGATTAAATGAAGAGAGTATGTGAAGAGAAGATGGGTTGGTTGATAGTAGTTGTATACATCTAGTATTAGTAGAAATTAGTTTAAATGTTGTAGTTGTGGATATAGGTAATTGATATGTATAAAGAAATCATTGTAGCTATTAATATGTAAATGTTGAATTGTAGAAGAATAGTGGAGAAATAAGATTAGTTGTATTAATAAAAGAGTTAATCAAGGGTAGTTGCAAAGAGGGCCAAGTTGTTGTAATTATATTATTTTGTATTAATTAGAGGATGTTAGTAAACCATAAGGGTTGGCATTTAGTGGATTTATTTGTGTATAAGTAAATATTATTTCATGGTAGAATAAATTTATTATTTGCAGTTGTAATTTGTTTAATAAAAAGTAGATAATTGTTTCTCAAACTATTAATTGTAGAAGTATGTAGGTTTGGAAGAAGTATATCATAAATTAAAGGAGTATTAAGAAGAAAATCTGGGTGATGTGAGTTTAAAGAGATTAGATAAAGTAATAATATTTAATGTTAATTAAGAGAGTTAAAAGATGAAAGTAAAGTTTTTGACTTTGCATTTGTGAGTAATTAATAGGTCTTAAGTTAAAGTTTGAGACCAGATTTTGGTTAACTATAATTTAATATAGATAAGACCAATATTTTTAAGAATTGAATTGAAGTTAAAAATATGTTCAATATTAGCAATACTAGCTTTTTGAACAATATTGTTAAGTGTTTGTAAGAACTATATTGTTTGTATTTTTGGCAAATAATAGCATTCGCTTAGTTTGAATAGTAAAAAGGTTTTTATGAATGATAGAAATTTGTAAGAGATATTCAATAGAAAGTTGAAGTATTAAATTAAAAAGTGATGAATTTTGTAAAGTTGTGAGTTTTTTGTATCTAATAAGACAAATGAAGTTCTCAATTTTATTAAGAATTATATCAATATTAGTTTGGTTGAGCCAATTCCATTAAGATAAATACTTAAGTATCTAATAATATCATTTGGTTTTCTAAATAAAATAGTTTGATTATTGAAGGTCAAAAGATTGGGTGAAGGTTTGTATGATTTAAGATAAATGTGAAGTAAATCAGATTTAGTAGGTTTAATATCTATGTTGTTGATTTTGTATAGTTTAGAAGTTCATTGAGGATATTGCATAGTTTTTAAGTCTTCGCAAAGCTATGTTGTGTCATCTATATAGGCTAATAGTGGAATTAAAATGCTTGTAGAAGTGGTATTAGAAATGATGTTAAGTAAAGATTGTGAAGCAATTTTAAGCATTTGATGTTGATATTTTTAATGGATGAAAGAAAGTATAGGATCATAATAAATTTTCAGAGTAGTGGTGAGTTGGTTTCTCCTTGTTCAAATCCTGATTAAATATTAATTGGAGAAAAAAGGCTATAAGCTGTAATAATTCTTGCTTGTCTAAAGGTATATAACTCAGTAATTAAGTTAATTCCTGAAGAAGGGATACCAATTCTTTTGCAAATGTTTTGAAGACAAGTAATATTAATTTTGTTAAAAGCTTTGGACATATTTTAAAAAAGAATCTAAGCTTCTTTATTGTGAACTTTGTAGTATTCAATAGTATTGTGAAGTATTTGTATAAAAATATGAGTTGAAGAGTTTTTTGATGCTGCAAAGTTTAGATCAAATAAGAGGTGATTATAGAAAATAATTTGATCAAGCCATTTTGTAAAAATTTTAGTAAAGGTTTTTTTAAAAGGTTCGAGTATAGAGATTGGCTGAATCTGATTGAAAGTAAAATCCTAGTCAGATTTTTTTGAAATACGAAATATATTAGAAGATTTCCAGTCAGTGAGAACTTTTTGAAATTAAAAGCATTTATTAAAAAACATTCTAAAAAGTTTTTGTGCCTTAGAGCTAGAATGTTTAATATGTTCGTAGCAGATTTCTGATGGACCAGCAGCTTTTTGATTAGATAAGTTAGTTATAATATCTAGCCATCTTGATCTGTAATATTTTAAAAGAGGTTATTGTAAAGTTTTTCATATTCAGGATATGGTTAGTAAAGTTGATAAAACTCTGAAGTAGGTAGGATTGGTTCAAGTAGTTTTTCTTTGAAATATTTTGAGAAATGGTGGTGGATTGCTTTAAATATTTTATTATACTCTATTAAAAAGAGTTGTTAAGAAGTAATCTATCAATATGTATATTATTAAATCTTTCTAGAATCTTTTTGTATAAGAGTTTAGGTGTTTTTAAAAAGGATTGGTTGCAGTTATCAATTTTCTGCTGAATTTCATGATAGATAAGTTGTTGTTGCTAGAAATTGAGAGCATTTTTAATTTAATAAAATTCTTCTTTAATTTGAGGTAGAGTAGGTGTAAATATTTGAAAAGAACAATCAGGGTATTGAATAATATATTTTTCACAGAGCGTAGAAAAGTAATAGAGGAAGTATAGTTTTTGAGATATTAAATTTCTTTAAATCTATAAAAGAGTGGTGACTGTTTTGGTGAAGTAGTTTTTTTGATTTCTTTAATAGTTTTAATTTTAATAAAAGGAATGTGTTTAATAGCAGCTTTAATAAAAATTTTCTGTAGTTGGTTCCAAAATTTATTAAGTTGAGTTTGATTAGTAAATTGATCTATTTGTGAATTTAGTTTTTGTAGATTAAGTGTAGTTTGGTTTGCATAATTTTCTAAAATTTCTTTGGAACAATTTTTTCATAAAAATTTTTTTCTTTTGTACTGCTTGTATAATTTGAGTTTGTTGATAATAATTGATAGTTTGAGAGTAATGATGTTATGATCTGAATCAAAGATGCTGTTTGGCAGAATATCTGTATAGTCGATATTTGTAATGCTAAGATTTGTCCAAATTAGATCTATTCTACTTTGGATATTAGAGCGATGAAAGGTGATGTTTTGGTTGTTTAGAAAGAAAAACCAATATATATCTTTAAATTGATAGCTAATTAGATACTTAATAAGTTGTAGTTCTGAAATTGATGTCTTTTTAGGAGGTTTATAGTTGATACAAGAGTTAGGGACACTATTTAAGTCTTCTATAATTATAATTTTATATTTAGAGTCTTGACAGAGTGTGATGATTTTTTTTTGAATTTCTTTACGAAGTAATTTTTTTCCACAATGAGAATATAAATCTGAAGTAGTCTAAGAGGTATATTTTTAAAATAAAAGTCAATATCTACAATATGATTATTGTAATTGTGTGTACATGCTACATATTTGGATATTTTGTTGTAGATAAAAAGCCCAACACCAGCTTGATATAGATTAGTATAAGAGCTTCAAAAGTTGGTGTATGTTTTTGCTTTACTGTTTATAAATTTACCAATTTTGGTTGGTAGATGTGTTTTTGAGAGACCAAGAATATCAAATAAGTTTTGATCTAACATTTCTTCAATAAGAAGTCTTTTTGCAGGTTGTAAGAGTTAATTTGTATTAAGTGAAGCAATTTTAATAGGGATTGAGATATATTTAGATTCATAAGTGAAGGTTGCATTAGTAGAAGGTAGTGTAGATAGAGAAAGAATATCTATTGTAGCAGTAGAGGATGAGGTAGGTTCTGGTGTCTGTGGAGGAGTTAAGAGTGGATTGTGAATCATTAGATAATTTTCAATATTGTCCTTAGAGAATGACGAAGATTTAAGAAGTAATTTTTAATATTTGCTAAAACTGAATTGTTCAATTATTTGAAGGTTTGTTGTCATGTGGGAGATAAATATGTGTTTCTGAATCAGTATTATTAACTGAGATAGTTATATTATCCTTAAACTGTGCTGTTGAAGCAGTTGTAAAAAAGATCCTAGGGTTTATAGAGTTGGTACTTGTGAAAGCTTATAATGAAGTAAAACTTATTATAGCAGAGTTCAGAATCTATTATTCTGAACCCTCCTCCTAAAAAGGAGGTTCTTGCTGTGAAAAAATTTCTTGCTAAGAGGAGAGTTTTTGTTGAGAAGGTGGTAATGGAGTAAAGAATAGTTCATCTTCAAAATCAATAAATAAAAAGTTCATTTTAAATTTTTGTTTAAGGAATTCTTCTGCTTGAGGAAGTGCAGCTTCAGAATAATGTTTAGTAATAGATAACATAGATAGAGGGTTGTCTTCTTGTGGATCTTTAATAAAATCGAAGTAGATAATAATGGGAATGAGAAAATCAAATTTGACAGGATTGTTTGTGACTAGATCTATTGCTTCTTCTTTGGTTTTGTCATTGATATTATGATTGTGAGCTGCAGCTGAGTGATATAATATAAGGTATTTGTAGAAATAGGCACTACGTCATTTTTTACTAAAGATTACTTGATTCAATTCATAGGCTGTTTCTTCAGCTTTAGTTGCAAGCTTGTCAAAGGCAGGAATAGTTATTTGTATCTTGAAGGAGGCTTTATGTGTGGCATTTTTATTGAAAATAAAGGCATCAATTAAGAGTTCAATTCAAACTAGTTCATCTTCAGATGGAGATTTAGAGAAGGTCTCATAGAGTATTTAAGCATATATCTGAATAAACGGTCCTTGTTATGTAAATTAAAGTTATTAGAATTGCGATATTTGCATTTTCAATCTTTGTACAGAAATTGGTAAATTTAGTAGTATGAAATTTTCTATCATATTTCATTAGAAGGTTTAGGAAAATTAAAGTTGGAAGAAATAAGGTCAATTAAATAAGCTATAAATTGTCTGCATATATGAGCTTGTATATTGAGAAGAGTTTCTTTTTTATCAGGAAGGTTTACAAATTGTTTACAATAAATAGGATATTGCTTATCAAACTATTTGTTTAAGTTCTCTCTAGAGTTGAAGAGATGGAACATAGAATTGTTTAAGGAAGAGAGTCTTAGAAAGATTAAATGATACCAATGTGATATATCTGGAGTTAGATTTTATTAAAGATAGAGTCCTTCCAGGTTAGTTATAGTGATCTCTGTATTGATATAGAACTTTTTAGGAAAGAAGTTAAGATCTTCAGCAAGTTTAATATGGTTAATAACTTCATATTGTTTAGAAAGATATAGGTGAAGACATGCAATGTTAAGGTAGACTTGAAATCTTTGTTTTTGAGTATATGGAGAAAGGTAAGAGATAATTTGAAGATTTTAACATAGTTAAGTTTAGTAAATAGGATAGTTGTAAATTTGAGCAATAAGTTGCTAAATGTAGCTTCAAGATATTTAAATAGAATAGGTGCTTGAGGATTGATATCAGAATTAGCTTTGTAGATAATATCTGTAAAGAACTGAGGTTTTTCAACTGTCATAACATAGACAATTTATTGAAATAAAGCTTTAAGTAGAGGTTTGGTTTTGGTAGCAGGCTTAATTTTTTTTCTGGATAGAAGTTATATAGATGTTTTTTAATGAAAATAAGAATTTGTCTAGCTAAGGATATTGGATACTTTCAAATAAGTCAGGAGCATTATTATTTTCTGTATTTTCATCTGTCTCCATATCTACTGTTTGTTGGACTTGTTCAGGTTGTTGTTTCTGTTTGGATTGTTGTTGTTTATTATTTGATATTTGTTGTTGATATTCAGAGTGTTGTTGTTGTTTCTGTTGATTCTGTTGCAGTTTTTGATGTTGTTCTTGTTGTAGACATTGTTTATCTGCCTTTGCTTGTTCTTTCTCTTCTTTTGTTTTTTGTTGGAGACATTTCAAGTACTATATTTCATTGTCAAAGAGGAAGCAACCTTTAGGAAGTTGGTAGTGATTGTTAATAGCTTTGCAATTGATTGCAGTCCAGCATTTAGAACATGTGTGGGTATGAATTTTAGGAGCAGGAGAGGTTGGAATAGTTGTTGATGTTGATGCAATAGCTTGCATCATTTGTTCTGTATTTTTTTGCTTGTTTTTCTTGACAACGAAGGAGCTAAAAATGTAGAAGCATAAATAATACCAGTTGCAGAGTTGATTAGTGTATGAAGGTTGCCACAAAGGCATTTAACTGTTGCAGTTGTGCTGATGCTTTGAAAAAGTAAGTTTTTTTGACTGTCTGGTGTTTACTGTAATGCAACTTAAAGGTTCAAACTGAGGAGAGATTGTTCTAACTGTGCTTGGTTCATCTTCATAAATAGTGACTCTGAAAGTATTTGCATAGTTTGTATAGAAGGCATTAAGATTGAGTATGTCAGGATCTTTAATGATTAAGTAGGCATGTTGGTGGATATTTTTCCTTAAGGAAGTCAGTGTAATTAACTTAGTAAAATTCTTGCAAAATAGTACTTAAAGAGCTTGAAATAGTATATTTAATTATAACTAGACAGGAGTAGATACTACTGAGGTCTTTAGTGTAACTACTATAACTAGTGTAGCTTGTGTGATCTTGTATAACCTTGTATAACCTTGTATAACCCAAATTAGTTTAGAGTAATATGAGAGTGTGGCTGGTGTGGCTGGTGTAACAAAAAAGTTACATGTAATACCAAACTATATAGGATACAAAGTAGTATAAAAATAGCAGATAATAAAAATAAATTTGTATTATTAATTAGATTACTATTTTAGGTAATTTAATTAATACAATAAAAAATTTAATTAATTCTAAGTTTGAGTATAATTTACTGTTACACAAAAACAGGTTTTGAAAAAAAAGTTGGGAGTAAAGACAAAAGAATTTTTAAGAATTTTTATAGAAGAGCAAAGAGATTTTTTGTTAATATTTTGGTCAATATTAACCATAATTAAAAGCTTGTTTTAACCAGATGGGTGAGCTTAACAACTTATCTTAATGCCACCAGATAAGTTGTAAGGACAGTTTTAAAGAAATAGTTAAAAGTTTAAATCCTAGAACCAAAAGAGGTTTTTGTAACATTATACTACAAGTTTTCAAGATAAAGGCTTGAAACTTTTAGATTATATGTAAAATTAATAGCTAAATAAGTTTACTTAAGATGTTAAGAGCAGTTATTTTAGTAAAATATTGTGTTATTAAAGATTTTATACTGTTGAATTTTTAGTTAAGTTTTGTATAAGAGATTGACAGAAAGAGTTTTTAATTTTAAAATATTATTTATTAATATGTTTTAATTTAAAAGTAAAAAATGTTCTAAAATTGACCAACTACCACCTAAAAAAACTCAAACTCCAGAATCTTTACTAATTAAATATCTTAAACCAAATTTTTATGACACCTTTAGAATCTTTTATGCTGACCTTCCAAAATTCACTTGCAATCATAAAGTCATCAAAGCAGAATAGACCAAATTTGGACAAACCTTCACATAACCACCTTAGACTATACAAATATCTTAGATACAACTCCTACAGATTCAGACCACAATATCACTCTCTTAGAAATTACTCTATCTGCTATCTTGATATTACTTCACAAACAACTCAAGAGGAAAATAACCCTTTGGAAACATACAACTACTGAACAAATAGAAAAATATCAAAACCACCTAAATGAAAATCTTAAAAAAATCAAAAGCCAAATTACACAAATCTAAAATCAACAAGACTTGGATGAAATTTGGAAAATTATTAACAAATCCTTTATAAAAGCAACCAACAA
>CAJVPZ010003636.1:0-10790 GCA_910592135.1 Racocetra fulgida | reverse complement strand
TAAATATATGTATATATATATGCTTTGATCTAATAAAGATACCGGCGAGGCTGCCAATATATAAAAAAAAAAAAAAATCTATTTTAGTAGCATATATAAGCAGAAAATATCAAAATTATGTAATTTAATAGTTAGCTCTAACTGTTAGTATTGGTTTTAGCTATAGCAAATAGATATCTTTAAATCTAATTTAAAAATATATAAAATATAGAAAAATCTATTACATTTATCTTTAAGAACTCTAAGAAGTAATTAATAAAATAAACAAGTTTAGATAATATAATAAAAGAATACCAGTTTAGATTAGTGATATATATTTTAACTATTTAAAGACTTTTTTGACACTGTCTAATGTCCAAGTATCTACAAATATTCAAAGCATATTCAAGCTTTAATAGTTAATAAATTTGTTTAAAAATATATAATTATTATATATTTTTTTAGATGCTAAATATATTTACTTAGAAAATAATATAGATTAGAGCAGTGTTATTTATTATTAGATTTTTTTTTATCAAAAGCTTACTCTTCTCCCCTCTCTTAATATATATTTTGATTAGGTCTTTATATATAATTTAAAATTTTTTACTTCACCTCTCCCTAAAAAATCACTTAATTTTTGTTATATCTCTTATCTTAATAAAATTTTGAGTACCATATATTACTGAATAGAAGCTACCAAAATTTTGAGAGTTTTTTCAAATTAAAAGAAAAGATAGCTTCTATTTGAGTTCAATTTTATTATTAAAATATAATAACTTCCTTCAAATTTTTAATCCAAAATTGAGAAGGTAGCTTTTATTTAAAGATAGCTTCTATACAGTAATATATAGTAATTTAATTTATTTTTTTTAATTTATTTTTTTTTTTTTAACCTTCGCAATGTCGCAAGAAGGCAGATTTTTATTAGGTATTTAGATAATACATTCTTGGTTACCCTGACCTGTACTATCCACCACAATCACGCCACCCTATAACCTCGTACTGCTTCATAACCTATAGCAGAAGTGTTCTCTGGCTGTTTTGTTCTTACCAGTTTTTTTTAACGTTTTAACTATACTATAGGTCTAAACTGAAGACCACCCAGATCGACATCTGCTATACTACTTGTACTCTAATTCTATAGATAACCCAGTAGGGTTCTCATACTATCAGGTTGCCTTAGGGAGAGTGTAGTACATACCTCTCTAATATTTCTATGTCCCACGCACTTTCAGATTAGGCTATGAATACCTTCTGCAGCAGCTAAAACCACTACTAGCAGTCAGGATCAGGGATGGTAAATGATCTGGTCATTTGCCCAAAATTTAAATAACCAAGTCATTTAGATAAATGACCCAGGTCATTTGGTCATTTGGGTCATTTGAGTCATTTGTATATAAAGTAATTTTATTGGCCAGATAGCTAATATAAAAAGTTATTAAACACTGTAATTTCACTAATTTACGATCGTAGCTACATATAAAAGTCTAAATTCTACTAAGTTAATCGATATTTATGGCTTAAGTAAAGTTGTTTGGAAGAATAAAATGCATATATCTCAAAATTTTTATATAATTTGATTAACTTTTTACTATGCTATTTTGGCCTTTTACGTTTATACAAAAAAATTTAAAATTTTTTTATATAAAGGTAAAATACAAAAATAGCATAATAAAAAGTTAATCAAATTATATAAAAATTTTAAGATATATGCATTTTGTTCTTCCGAACAACTTTACTTAAGACATAAATATTGATTAACTTAGTAGAATTTTGACTTTTATATGTAGCTACGATTGTTAATTATATTTTATAAAAATTACTTCTTGTATAATAATTAAGTTTGATTGGCTAAAAGGTGTTAAATTATCAATTAACAAATGTTAAATGATCTTCTAAGGTCATTTGGCTTTTGAAATGACTCATGACCAGTCATTGGTCATTTGGGTTATTTGGGTCATTTCAGGTCATTTACCATCCCTGTCCAAACTAGAAGGTTTATTCTGAGAACAAGTCTGTAGAAGTAGCTAACGTGTACTCCTAAGTGGTAGAAATGGAGAAGCTGGACTATATAACTGTAACTCTTACAAGAAAAATCTCACATACTCTTGTTGGCCCACCACTTTTTTTCAAGGAAATTTTTGTAAAAAGTGGGCGTTTTAGCTTACTGCCTCTAAATGATCGACATCACATGTACCAAACAAGTCAGCATTGTTTATCTCCCAAATCGGAATGAGCTTCGTTATATCGAGGTTATACTATATATAACTTAAAGATTGTATAAATCATATTTTTAACAAAATGGAATCGACTTTAAAGATTTATATAGCAGCAAGTTCCTACCTAAAAGCAGCACATTTAAGTATTTTAAGTCTAAACTTGAACGATTTCTTACAAAAGTAGCCCGGTTAACTTCAACGTTTTTAAGTCAAAACTTGAGCGAAAACTTATGAAAGTAGTCTGGTCGATTTAAATGTTTGTAAGCACCTACAAATAAATAAAATGTAAAAATATTTAAATATAGAATTTAACCAGCAGTATCCTTGCATTTTTATCGCTCAAACTTTTGAAAAATCGAATAATTTTCTTTAAACTTAAAATTTTTTGCACGATTACGATTCTGTAAGCATTGATTGGCTACAAGTGATTTGGGTACAGATCAGGGGCGTGATGTTACACGAACACGGGAGAAAATCGGAATGATCATCACGTGCGGGGAAAATTTTCTGGGGGTGAGCTGTGTACGTTGTACAAATCAAGGGGGGTACCTTATACGGCGTTTTACGGTATGTACAGGCAAGTTGGTACGTACGTACGTACGTCCTTAACGTTAATTTTACCCGAGTAAGGTAAATGGCTTGCAGTAAATTAACTCTAATAATAGAATGTCAATAGATCCACGTGCATGCAAGTCGAACCGAGATTCTGCAAACCGAACCAGACCCCTACAGTGAGAGTGTACGAACTAGGGATGGCAAATGTTTTAAAACACGATCTTAATCTGTTTTAATACATTTTGAAATCTAAAATTACATAATGCAATTGGTATCGTACTTTATCGTTATTACGATAAATCATTGACAATATCTCGTGAAAGACCTTTAGGAGAAATCCATTTAAACTTTACAAAAATTACTGAAATTGATAAACACGATCGAACAACGCCTCATCAAAAGTATAATTCACTCCCAAAAACTTATTCAACAAGATTTACATATCAATATTTTCAAGATAAGTCATACATGCACATACACCTTGGATTTTAATATATCATTAAATAAATGCATAGTTATATCTAGTTGATACGTAGACAAATCACGCATTTTAGAGTAAATTACAGTATATCAGTAAGGTATGGGTGACCAGAATTGTATGGTATGGGGGTGAACAATACCGTACCTGATTTAAACATCATGCCATACTAACCTGTTATATTTCCTAACATATGAGTGTCGGCAAAAGAAAATGTACCTATCTAAAAATTGATCATTATGAATTTCATAATAATCTATTTTTAGATAGGTACGTACATTTTCTTTTGGCGACACTCAAATAATACCGGATCAGTATGGTACGAATTTTAAGTTTGGTATTTTACACCCCATTCTAGTGATACAAATCGATGAAAAATTTTCAATCGATTAGTTGATAGATCATTTTATCCAACTAATCGTTTAATCGGTTTTTTATTCAACTAATCGTTTAGTTGGCCAATCGATTAGTTGACTAATCGATTGGCAAATCGATTAGTTGAATGAATAATAAACGAAACTTGGTAAAATACACGTAAGCCGGTTGATATTCTCATATGATCGGTTGATTTAATCGACGATTTGTATCACTACCTCATACCAGACTAATCAGATTACGCATACCATATTAGCTAATTTTGCATCAAAAAAAAATTTTATATTTCTTTCACAATTGTTTTTACACGTTATTTCTAATAAATTCAAGATTTATAAAAATCATACACTTTTTTTAAAGAGTTAAACCGAAATTAACCAATCAGAAGTGTTATTTTCAGTTCAGCATCAGATGGTCAAGCACTGACGTATACTTGTTAGAGAGCGGGTTCGTACTAGGGATGGTAAAAAAAAAACGGTTTAGTTTTTTATATATTTTTTATTGTAATTTAATATTCTGTAAACTATAGTAAGTAGCCATCATCCAACATCTCGAGAGAAAAAAAAAAAAACTCCTGAAAATCTTGTACCTTGACTAAACATGGAGAAATGGAGAAATTTGAACGGCTAATTACATGAATTTTAAATAATTTGTTACCGTATGTATTGTACGTTTTTGCGCATAATGCCCTTGTTAGTGCCAGCAAGGGCTTTTAATGCGCTAATTTGCTAAATAAGAAAAACTCGTCTCAAACGTGTTCTATTATAATTATAAAAGCTTAAGAGATTATTGTTCAGAAATGACGTGATTATCGAACGATCACGAGAAATTATCAGTGCATCATGCGCCCTGATACAATAATATTTAAGATGCTCATGATCGAGCTGAGACTTAATCAATAGATATATGAGCTTTGTGTGCGATCTTCATTATCCTTATGTAGATCTTTATTGACATATTAGTCAAAGCGAAGGTTTCTTTGCTAATGTTACAAAGGATATTGATTTAATGGTTGATCTATCGTCGTCATTAATATGATTAACTGTAAGTATTAACATTTTTAAATAATTTATTGGTGAAAATAATAAAATAATTGCATAAAGATTATTTACATCATCCAATTACCCCAGAACTCTTTATTCTGTAATTATCTCACCTATAGTCATCTGCTGATCAGCTTTTGAAGATTGATTCCTTAAACGAACACGAACTTGTATAAAATTTCGCCTCGGCATTGTCCTCTGTTCGCCATATTGCATAATACGTACGTACGTACTTACATTATGATATCTGATATACTTAAATGTCAATGCTTTGATTTTCTTGAATTGCCACGATATTCCGAGTCTTATGTTACACGGAACTGTTTCCTAAGTATTAAATGTTTGGTAGCAGGTTTCACATGAAAAGTATGAAAAAAAACAAGCGTTACGATTATTACAATTAATTACAAGTATAATCTTGTTAGGAAGATGTTGCTTAACCAGATTATCCCGATGTTTGATTAGGAAAGAAAAAAATATCTGCAAAAAAAAAAAAAACCTCTATTTATATATATTTTTTTTTGCCGTGTTTGTAAATTTCAGTAATGAAGAATTTTTAATTCGAAATGGAAGATAAATTTTTAATTTTTTAATTTGAAGTGAAAGGTCTGTGCACCTAACAAAATAAGCATTTGAATTATAATAAATTCAGAATAAATTTGTAATTTGGCAAAGGAGTTCCGAGGTCGCGTTTCAATTTCCGAATTGTAAATCTTGGAAGACCCAAAAATATTGTTGTCAAATAAGATACATGCATGATTAGGTCGATCGACAAAACCAATAGAGTTTCAAAATCCATGCACGAGTGAACTATGTGCATAATAATAGATATTTCTTATCTTGATTTGTTCATTACGTAATCAAAATGAGAATCAAAATGAGATAGCGGCAGCTGAATTTTCCGTCCAAAGACAGTCATAAATTTACCTCGTGAATGAAAATCTTTTCATAACTTGTCGGCGGAGTTTTCTAGCATCATGATAACAATATAAATTTTTTATGTCGTGTAAATGCCAAATTACTATATTCGTTTCTTATGATTCACTAATCATGAAATTCTTGTGAATATATTAGTCGATCGTTTCTTATTATGTAAACTCAAGGAGATTTTTTTCGTTAAAGAGATATCGATATCTATCCTGGCCAATGCGTTTTCTATACTTCCTTGATTGATTCTTAAACGAGAATGTCGCACGTAAAGGTTACATGAATATGTATTTCTAACAGTTTCAGAATTTGACATGATCATTAGAATTGTTAGAATTGACAATCTCTGATCCCGAAAACCAGCAAATTATTTTCTCGAACCAATTCGCATGTACTGTGTTACTTGGCTATCTTATGATTACGAATTTCAGATATGCGATAAAAATATATGTATGTATCGATACGCTTCAAATCATTAATTTTGTATCTGCGTTTTGCATGTTTTAAACTAGTTATTTCGGAATTTATACTAAAATCGAAGAATAAATCAGATTTATTTGGTGTAATATTGTGGCTTGCATACCAAAATAATTTCTCCAGCTCTAACGAAAAACACGTTTCCCTCTTTAGCTTACACATTCGTTGCCCACACGCTGTGATCTGTGGCCAATGGGATCAATAACCATACACACAATCTCGTAATTTTATAGTTTCGCGTTTCTATTGGAATAGTGATCTAATCATGTGCTTGATTTTCGTTAAGATATAAATGATACAAATGGCTGTAACTGGTTTTTTGTTAATTTAATATTCTCATTCTTTTCTCTCTGAAAGTTTTTTTCTTAACCCTTTGTTTCCAAAACTTTAAACAAGGTAATTAATGTTCATGTTTTAAAAAATTCGGCATGGTCACGTTGACACGTTTTAATGACTCGCTTTAACTGAACTTCAACTTCTCACTTTGGTGCTCGAGCCTCACTTTCTCGTGACATTGTTCATATTCAGAACACTAATCCTTTCTTCATCCTTTTATTTTTCGTAACAAGAGCAATGATAGATATTACTTTATATATAACTATATGATTTTTTTTTTTAACATGAATCTAAACCTTTTTTCACAATTCCCTTTCCCCTAAAAATTACATAGTGTCGGCCATTGCTCTTATATTATATTTTCTTTCTTGATAAGATATCTTTTTGTTCTGCATTAATCTTATGTTAAATTTGTATGTCTTTTTTTATAATTAGTTTGTATTCCCTTAACAACCAACGCGCATTCGATCAAAAAAAATGAGTTTTGATAATGCATCATGGATTACAACTTGCTTGTCTGCTACAATATGCACTTTAGGCATCATCCCTTGCAATCATAATAATTCCATGTTAACGAAAGTTGGCTATTCTGTATGTATTACTATATTTTATATTCTTGTGATTTCCTCTTTTCTCGGTATACTTATTCCCGTCACATTTTCCGAAGATCATCTTTTTCTTGAATTCGACGGTTAGTTTCACGTGTTAAATATATACAATTTTATTGGTCCAATCTTAATTATCTTTCTTTTCTAAATACAGCTCGCATGGTTAATGATGTCTGATTGGGCTCTCAAAAAGCTAGACAAAAGTGCACATCATTACTTAAAGATGAATTGTCCAAAGGGTGATTGTTATGGGGTGCTCGCGGTATATATATACTCTGCATATTTTCTTTTTTTATACATATAAATGTTACACTCTACAATTAATATTCTTTTATGACAGGTCCATCGAATCTGTTTCTCCCTTTCACTTTTTCATTTCATTTTGGGACGTTTGGTTCTTGGTGTTAAAGACAATCGTGATAAATGGGCTGCTGTTCACTATAGGTGATTACTTGCCATATATGTATTCCTGTCCTTTTATTCTCTTGACAAATATCTTATATTTAATCTTTTAATTTTATACAAGTTGGTGGGGTTCTAAAATTTTATTATGGATGTTCCTCCTTGTTCTCTCTTACTTCCTACCACATGAATTATTCATAGTTTGGGGCAATCTAGTTTCCGTAATTGGCGCTGTTTGTTTCATCTTATTTGGTTTAATTCTTTTGGTTAATTTCGCACATACATGGAGTGAAAAATGCGCGGATAAAATTGCGTCATCTTCTGAAAGCAACAAATGGAATTATCTTTTAACCTCTTCAACATTTGCCATGTTTGTTGCCACGTTCACCTTTACTGCCATTTTACTAAGATACTTCACCGGTCCCGATTGTCAATCAAACAATTTTATCATAATATCCAATACTGTCCTATGTTTTATTGCAATACTTCTTTCTATTCATCCGGCTATAAAAAAAGCGAACCCTAACTCGGGACTCTCTCAAGCTTCAATGGTGATATTATATTGTACATTTCTTATAATGAGCGCCATAGTGAATGAACCATTTGAAAGTCGTGTGTGTAATCCATTGGCAAGTAACCATCGGGCCCGTAAAGCTACCATCGCCATTGGGGCGATATTTACATTTATAGCTGTCGCATATTCAACATTTAGAACCGCTTGTAAAGGCAATGAATTAATGTACGAGTCTCGTCATCTTAATTCTGATTTCCTTATAGAAGATAATCCCATAGTTCATCAAAATGAAAACAATAACTCTTGTTCTTATGAAAAGATGCCCATGAACGAGAAATGGTAATTAAATGCATACATATCAAATATTACGTTAAAAATATTACGTTAATAATTTTAAGCTTACCTTCTTATTATTCATTATTATTCGTTATTCTAGTTGTAAACAGACTACCAATGCACATGATGATAATCAAAATTTTAAAGTTACATATAATTACGAATTTTTTCACTTCATTTTTGCTATTGCTACAATGTATATTTCGATGTTATTAACATACTGGTAAGTATTTTTATAAAATATAATTGTATATTATTTGTTTATGTTCACATTTTAAACATGATTTTGCCTTTTTGTAAATGAAAAGGAATACTATTACCATGACTGGAAAAGAAAAATTGGTAACAGTAGGTCATAGTGATGTGATCGTATGGGTTAAGGTGATATCAAGTTGGTTATGTTTCTTGATTTATTTTTGGACCCTTTTTGCACCTATTCTTATGCCACATAGGTTTTTGGTAAGTTTTTAATATATATATATATATATATTAACATTAATAATCCATTAACGTTATTTTAATAATTTATAAACAGAAACATGATATCAAGTCTGAAAAGAATGATTTGGCCAATAAGTTATAATTGATATTTTTTATTTTATTTGCATATATTGACGGCTCTTTACCTATAATACATGGTTAGAGTTGTTAATACATATATTATGTATATAGTTGTATAATTTTATGTAAATAGAGTCTATCAAGCATTATAAATCGTTTAGACATGATAAAAAAAATTTTTAATTAATAATTCAATATTAATATAATTTATTTCTGAAAAAAAAGTAAAAATAAATAAAAATCTAATTATATGTTTTGTTTTTAGTTAGATTTTTGGGGGTTCCGATCATTTTTGCTTAGTAGCACTGACATGAATTAGCAGTTAGGGATGTTAAAAGTTCGGTTAGACTCCAAAGAGTCGAGTCTTTATTCAAGTCAGACTTGGAACTATTTCATGTGCATCTTGAACATTTAATATAGCTAAAAAAAAAAGGTGTATTTATGCATATTTTGCATGGCATACATTTCTTTTTAGTGCTATATTTAAATATACAAGTTGCACGTGAAAGTGAGTCGAGTTCCAAGTCTGGTAATTATGTTACGGAAAAATACAATATCGATATCGGTATTGTCATTTTATCGTGTAACAATAAATGACGACAATCTGATTGTTTGTATAAACTATAAAAAGGTAGAATGTACGACTATTTCTTACTAAAAAAAATTTTCGTCCTATCAAAAACTAAATACGTGAATATGTCTACTTCTAATGGAAAAACAATTTCACTTCCTACAAACAATGAAGTTGAAGGATATAAGACAACGGAGGATTTGATAAATTTTTTAAGCAAGCAGGACTTAGGACTGGATGATGATGATTTCAAAATTATTTCTAAACAAAAAATTAATGGTGAATTCTTCTTTGAGTTGAATGTGGATAAACTAATGAAAGATGGTTTAAAACGAGGACCAGCTAAAATTATTGCTAAACTTATTAAGAAAATCAAGAGCGAAGGACAGGATAAGTAGTATTATAACTGCATTCGAATATTTCAAACCTATACTTCTTTCTCTGCATTAATTTCATTTATTAGCTTGTGTCTCATACTTATTATATAGATATGGATGCAAAAGATCAAAAAATAAAAGAGTTGAAAGAAAAATTAATAACACTTCAGCAAGAAAAGATTGCAATCTCGTAAGAGAATCTATTTATAGTATGCAAATTGTTTTTTTTTTGGTATTAAGGTAAGGCTTTGCTTGGTTGATCTTTAGTATATGTGGGCATATATAATTATTACAGTATACAATTATAATATATATTACTTCACTATTTTAAACTAATTTAAGTAATTTTTATAAATTATTTGGGTTAGAGTTAAGGTTAAAATTTAAATTAGCTCAAATTAGTTAGGTTTTATATATTATAATCTTGTAATAATTATATATGCCTACCTATATTAAAGAAGATCTATTATATTGTAAGAATAAAAGTTTAGACTAATTTATTTGTATTAGAGTGGTTAAAAGCTTACTTAGATTGTGATAGTTAAAATATAATTAGATGGTATACTGTATTTGACTCAGTGGGTTAATCAGGTATAGTATTTTTGTCTTGCTTAATTAACAGGTAAACAATTGTTAGAGTTGGTGTAAGTTTGGTTTAGTTTTCTATATGTACAAAAATAGGTATAGATAATATGTTTGCAATTAGTAGTAGTTATATATATTTAGAAAAATTAAAATAATTTAATTGTTGTTATATATTAATAGTATACAATTATCAGAGACTGGCAGTATTAAATAAGAGTAAGAGATTTTGATTTTGTTTTTTCTAGTTAGAGAAGATAACACAATATAGTTTTCATAATTATTTATACTTGTTTATTAATTTTTAGTAGTATATTAATAGCTAATTGAGAGACAAGTTTATATAAAATATTATAATTTAGAATTATTGTTTTTTTTTTTTTTTTGAATATTAATGGTGAGACCATGTCTCTGTCTTTATTGAAATTTAATTAAAATCTTTTATAC
>CAJVPZ010003635.1:0-10790 GCA_910592135.1 Racocetra fulgida | reverse complement strand
AAAATGTTTATTTGGTTCTCAGTAATGAAGTTGTGAAGTAAGGTTTGTTTGGAATAAGACAGTCCATTTGTATTAAGGGAGCAGATTTTAATTTGTTCAAGTGTAAAAGAAGGTTGGTTTAAGGAGCTTTGAGTTGTGTTAGATATATTTAAGGATTGATTTGTATAGTAGTTTTTAGATAAAATAAGTGGTGGTGTAAGTGGAAGATCTGTTTCATTAGTTAGGAGAGGGTAATTTCTGGTATTTAGTGAAGGTGATGGGGAAGTTAAAAAAAGATCTGTTAGTAGGTTGGGTGTAATGTAGCTATTAGATTTGAGAGTAATATTGTAATAATGCTTTAGGGCTTCTCTAGGTGGAACAAAGTGATCTGGTAGTAGTTTAGATTCAAAGAGTAGATATATATGTGCTTCAGAATAGTCTTTTTTAATAGAGATAGTAAAAGTATAAATATGTAAGTTTTCTAGATTGTATCTAAAGAGGCTAAGATGATTAAGAAATGAAATAATAGTTTGTAGTTCAGGTAGTGTTGACAAGTTGTAGTATCTGAGAAATCTGTTAAAGCATAGGTGTAATGAATGTGGGAGAGGTCTTGGATCTGGGTCAGTGGTATGTTCAGTATTATAGAGGTTGAAACGAACATCTTATGCGAAGTAATAGTATAGATTGTAGGTCCAATCATCTTTAATCATATTAGGAATAGTTACTGATTTAAGAGAGTAAATATCTGATATAGTAGAGAGGGGAATAAAAGGAAGATATTTGTAGCTTTCAAC
This sequence comes from Racocetra fulgida, assembly GCA_910592135.1. NCBI lineage: Eukaryota > Fungi > Glomeromycota > Glomeromycetes > Diversisporales > Gigasporaceae > Racocetra > Racocetra fulgida. The sequence continues at coordinate 10,017 of CAJVPZ010003635.1, read as the reverse complement.
TTGTGTTGTAAAATAGCTGCGTCATTCAAAATTATAAACAGACCAGAGATAGACATAAGCAATGCTGTAGTCTTCTTTAATTAGTAAATTGAATATACAGTTGTATATATTATTAAAATTGTAGTTGAAGGATTCAAAGTGTTTAATAAAAGAGTTAATAGTTTGAGGATATGGAAGTGGAGGAAGATTAAGAGATAATAAGATTTGGTTATAACATGTATTAAGATTGTATTTGATTATGTGTAGTTCATTAATGTAGACAGTATTTGTATTTGGATAGTTAGTATATTGGATTGGCTCATCATAGGGGTCTAAAGATGTTAAAAATGATTTGCCAGTGATAAAGTTGTCTTCTACGAGATCGTTCACTGTTTCAAGCTCGGTTCTTACAGCTGTGCAGGATTCCATAGTCTGCCCTATACATTGGGTCTAACCATCATATAAATAGTCCTCTGTATAAATAGGCTTGCCCGCCCGCCCACTTATATCATTTTCCTTATCAACTACAGTGAATGTATCATTTGATAAGGCGGCAGGTGCATCTATAGTTGTAGAAGACAAAATTATTGAAAAGGAGTTTCTTTAAGGAAAAGAGACTCATTGATAAGATTAGAGATTTGAAAAGTAATGTTGAATTTTTCTCAGAGGTATTTGTCTGCTTCTGGATAAGCAATTTTCTAATAGTATTTAACTATTTGAGGATATGAAAGGCATTGATCATAAGTGTCAAGTCATGTCATAACTCTTGCAAGAGAGTCAGTACTGATTAGCTGTTTGGTTAAAAATTCTATGGCTGATTTTTTATCTAAGTTTGAGATTTCAAGATTTAGCATTGTGTTTTTTTGATAGGCTTCTAGATATAAATAAACAAAAAGACTATGTCTGCCTTTGTTGCTTTCTGTAGAATTAGTTTCACAGAAAGATTTTTTAACTTCAGTTGCAAGATCATCTAAGGTTTTGGTTGGAATTGGTTTTAAAAAGGTAGCTTCATGTTTGCTATCTTTAAAAAAAATTGTCATCTATTTGAAGTTCTTTGGTTAGCCATACAGCAAAAGATTCATTAAGATATTGTTTATATAGTTTGATAAAATTATGTTGAGTGTAAGTTTTGGGTGAAGGTGTGTTTTCTGTTTCAGATTTGGTTGTAGATAATTTGCCTTTATTCTTAAGCTCAATTTTTTCTGGTATTGGTATTGGGCATTTGAGCAAATAAAGATATAATAATTAGCATGTTTAATGCATTTATCACGATGTTCTTGAAAGGTGAGGGGTTTTGTAAATATAATGTCTGTTGGAATTTGTTCTTTGAGGTGTGAGATAATAGCCTGTCTAAAGTGGTATTAAAGATAGTTAGATACTTTTGTTTCATCAAGAGTATCATTGAATTGACAATTGTATTTTGAGAAGATAGATTTAAACCATTTATTAAAGTGGTCTAGTAAGTTTTTAAGAGATGGTATATTGAATTTTTGTAAAAAGAGAGTCTTGGAAATATTAAAATTAAGTTGGATATTGAATTTGCTATCCATATATATTTTGAGATATTTGTCATCTTTGTCAAAATCGATAATTTGTGAAGTAATTTTGAACTGTTTAGGACGTAATTTCTTATCTTCAGCAAATTTAGCATAATTAATTGTCTGATAGTTGTTTGAGAGGTATAAGTGTAGACGTGCAAGGTTAATACAGAATTGTAGATGATTCTGTGATTTATATGGTGGAATTGTAGCTGGCAAAGCAAAAATTACTGGATAGTTGAGTTTGGTGAAAAGAATAGTTGTAAAAACTAGAATAAGTTTTTTGAGTGTTTCCTCTAGAACTGAAAATAGAATGGTAAAAGTTTTGTCAACATCTGAGTTGTGTTGTCGTATAAAGTCTATAAGAAATTGTGGTCTTTCTCCTGCCATTTTGCAGATAATTTGATAGAAACTTGCTTTAAGGGGTTTGTGGTTTCCTGTTGCTGCTTTGATTTTCTTGCCAGGATAGAAGTGAATAAGTGTGATTTAAGAAAAAGAAAGATTTTTTGAGCGAATTCAGTTTGAAGCTTAGTGTTTTCTTCCATTTCTAATGTAACTGGAAAGTTGGCTAACTAGTCAAATGTAGGTTTGTTTGGGTCAGTAGTTTGATTTGAGTTAGTATTTTGCTGATTTAAATCATCTTGTTGCATTATATTTTGAGTTGTATCATTTAGGGTAGTTGAAGATTGGTGTTGTGTATTTTCTGTTAGGGGTTGTTGTAAAGAAGAGGTATTTTCTGTCTGTAATGAAGGTTGTTTAGCTGATGTGTTATCTTGCTGTTGAAGTTGTTGGAGATTTGTATTTGATTCTTGTTGATGTGTAGTAGTGTTTTGGTTTAATTGTGCTTGAGAAGTATTATTGTTAATAGTATTAGAAGTAGTAGATTGTGTTAGTTAAACTTTATGGTGTCTAGTATTGGTTATAAGTTTGCTAGTTGGTTGTGACTGTGTTACAGGTTGTTGTGATTCTAGTGTTTGTTGTGCTTGGGTATTGGATATTTGGGATAGTGTAGTTGATTATCGAAATAATTGTTGTTGTTGTATATTAGGTAAATTATTATTATTGAAGGATTCATCATCTAATTCCATTGCTGAAGTTTCTTTTAATAGAGTTAGAGAACCAAGTTCTGAAGCTAAAGGATTAAATGTATAAAAATCATAAAGAGATTGTTTAAGTTTTGCAAAAAATTATGTATCTTTAGAGGATCTACAATGTGGGTCTGAGATACTTTCTATGCAGGATTTGTGATATGGTTTATTATCATATAGCATAGTATCATTTGCTAACTGATGTCGATTATTAGTAACTTTGCAATTAATAGGTTGGTTACAGAGTGGACAGATGTGTTGATGTTGTGTTGGGGTTGGAGAGGAGGTTGGAGAGGGAGGAACCAATGCTGTAGCGTCAGCGATTTTGAGAATGAGTTCTTCTTTTTCTTTTTTACTAACAATTTGAATGTTAGTAGGTTTTTTGTATGTTTTATTCTCTTTTGAAATAAAGTAGATATGGAATTTGTTGCTTAGACATTTAACAATAGATGTGATTGCTGGGGCCTCAAAATAATGACAGGTTTTAGTTATCTTTCTAAGTTCTGTAAAAATACATTCAGTTGGTTTTTTATTTGCCGGAATAGGTCTAGGGATGTTTAAAGAATCTTTATAAATTCTGATACTGAAACTATTGTGGAATGTTTTATAAAAATAGTCAAGATATACAGTATCAGGTTCTACAGTAGTTAAGGTGGGAATTGTATCTATAAGTTTGCTTAAAGACTTAGTTAAGTTTTCCTTAATAAAATTTAAAAATATTAAGCTTAGATAGTTGTTACAAAGTATGTATATTTACGGTGGTGTTTTTATAGCTACTGCAGCTCATGTAACCTTGTGTAACCTAGGAAGTCTAAGGTTGCACATGTCACATGTTACACAAGTCACATGTTATACAGATCACATGTTACACAAGTTGCACAATTGGGTAAAATTTAGGTAACATTACTAAGTTAATTATAGAATAAACAATAAATAAAGTAATTAATTTGTGTAAATTGATTGTAAAATGGATTGCCCAAAAAGGATTGATTATATTTCTAGTATGGTCAGGTGTAAACAAATCGGAAATACAGGTCCGAATGTTACACAAAAAACGATTTTGATGGGGTAAACTAGGAAGGAACTTTTAAAAATCTAAAAAGTAAAAAAAGGGAGTTTTGATATTTTCGATCCTAGAATAATCAATTTTAGGTCAAAATTAATGTATTATAGCTTGTTTTGAAGCCAAAGATGAGCTCTGCAAATTTAGTTATGTGGTTTCAGTGTGTTATTAAGCTCAGTTTGCCAAAAATGACAAAGCTTTGGGGGGAGAACAGAGTTTTGTCTGTCTGTTCTTATAAATCAAATATCTCGAGAACGATAAGAGATAAAGACTTAAAATTTTATAAATATATGTAAAACAATAGCTGAACAACTTTACTTAAGAGCCAAGTGATTGTTAACTTAATAAAATTTTGCATAAATTGATAAAAACATGAAAAAGTTTAGACAAATTTTGTGTACAAGTGATAAACAGAAAGAGTTATAATATAAACATTTATTTGTAATATAATATGAAAATAATTGTAATATATAATTAATTATATACACATATAAATAAATATCTTATATGCACATAATTTTCAATTCCATCTTCTCAAACTTCAAAAACCATGTTCTTATCCAACACTAAACATCTATTAGTATCCCACTTGTAAGTTTTATAACTATTTCTGTCATAATGTTCTATCGACATCACACTTTGATGAATCTCATGACTATTTGTCTTTTTTCAACTTTCTCAATTCCAATATTAAGTATTTCACTAATATACACATTTTGTTAGATTTCGGTTTTTCTATTTCAGTAATAAATATAATATTCAATAAATATCTAGTTCTATTAGTATCACCCATTTTAAGTTTTTTTTTAATATTTAATATCTTTCACTATCCTTATTTGGCAACAACGAATCTTAATTTTATAAGCTAGTGATTTAAATTATTGTTAGCTAAATTAAAAACAAGATCTTTGAAAAATATATATAAAATCTTTCATATATTCGTTGTTTATCCTTATATTGTGAAAACTAATTGAAGGAAAGATATATTATTTTTATCGAATTTTTAGCTTTAATTCTTGATAATATTAAATGATAAGCCATTTAATTAGAAATTTTAATAAAAATCTGAATTTAATATATAGAGTACGAAGAGTAATTAATTTTCTTTTAAAATAACTTACCAGCAAATTACATTTTTATTTGCATGATTGAATGCTTTATTATTCAGATTAGATGCTTTAAGAGTGTAATTTCTTCGAATTTCTGTAATGATACAAAATTTTAATGTTATTATAATAATTTTTAAATTTTGATACATTTAATCACTTTCCTTTATCTCAGTCTTTTGAAGTTGATTCCATTTGTTGTCTCTATGTGATGAGGGCCATTGTCAAGTCTTCTCATATGATAGTTAATGGTGTTGTAAGTTGACCAAATTTTTTAAGTTGTTCTATTTTTTTTCAAACAAAACCCGCTATTTATCGTAATAATTACATGTATCATCTGGCAATATTATTGAACTCTTCTTGAGCTTTGCATCGAGCTGTTAGTGAAATATTGAATTTCTACTAATAATGATGAGTATCTAGTTAATCAAGATATGCTATGTTTTGTTCGAGTTTATTAATATTCTGTTGATGACTTGGTCTTTTGAACTTTGTAAAATACAAAAGTTAAAACTAAAATCTGAATAACTAAAAAGTAATTCATGTAAATATAATCATATTTATTTAAATGTGAGTTACAAATTTTGTATATCAGAAATTTTTTAAAATAAAAAAAAATAAATAAATAAATAATAAATAAATACTGGAATCAATATGAAATATGCATTTTTTAATAAGAGTCCACCAATAACACTGTTATAATAATTTAAAGCAATCTTCTTCAAAACTCAATTTCTTAAATAGCTGTAAAAAAAAGTTATTACAAATATATTTCTGATTTATAACATCATGCTGTAGTAAAAAACATTTTGATTTATAATTGTAGACAAATGGAGTGTCTGACGAGTTTGATACAATGGAAATTAGATGGATTCGATCTCAAGAATTATTTAAAGCATTTTGAAGATGATAAATAGGACAGCCTAATAAATCATCAAATTTATTAAGGTATTCCAGCCATTCTAAATATATAAATACACAAACTTGATTGCTGTTCCACTTATGTTCAATTATCCCCTTGACTATCCCAAATGCTGGTTGTCTGTCATCAATAAGAGTGGTTTTAATAGCTTTACTAACACAAAATTTTACATTTTGATAATTACCATTAGACTCAACTATTGAATAAGAAACATTTTGATAATATCTAATTTTCGTATTTAATAGTGCTTGTTCAGCAGAGAAATATGAAGAATATACATGCATAATGCTCTCTAAAAATCTATTTGTTTCAAGATCATCAGAAATGAATTCGGTACTTTCAATTTTCTTTTTATCCCACCTTGATCCAAGCTTGATTTCAGAATAATTAAAGCTTGTGAAATTATTAATCTCGGGAAGATCATCTAATATTCAATTTTGATTAAATATACTTTTAAATTATAATCCCTTAAATCATTTAACATTAATATACAAGTTAGATTCCTTATTATCTTTAGCAAATTTCTGAGAAGTGTGTATTAAAAAATTACTATTGTCAATATACCAACCCAATAGTAGGTGACGTAATTGTGGCTCAATAATTAACTCCTTAAATAATTGTGGAGCTATATTGCTTATATAATTATCTATATCTTCATTTGCTAAGTATCTCAATGTCTGCAAAGTATTAACTTGCCGAAGTAATGTAAGCTCAAGATTGCATTTATTCATAACTCATATTTTGATGAAATTTGTAATCATGTAGAATTCATGTGTTGGTCATTTATAATTTTGAATTCCTAATTGGTTAACTAATAATATTATCTGTTGGAATATATGTCAAATGTAATATTCATTAATTTATTCTTGGAAGCTTTACAGCTGCAGCAACCAAAATTGGTATTGTAGCGTAGCACACCTGCAATATCATTCCTCTGCAGTAAATCTACAGTCACATAGCTAGTCTATCTGAGATCCAGCAATCAACACCATTTATGTTCATTAAAAAACCTTTTTTGAGTTGTTAAACCTCCTCAATAAAAACTTTTATAAAATCTTTAAAACTTCTTTCAAATAGTACTAGTCCAATTATAAAATGATTTCATAATTGTTTTCTAAGTTGTTGTGGTAAGTTACCAATTTGGAGATAAACTCCACCTAAAGAATGATAGGTATTTCTAAAGGTACCTAAGTTATTATGATATAAATCTAAATAGAACTTAAGAATAGGTATATTTGGATTGATTAGTTAGGTTACAGATACGCGCTCAGATGGATGCTGATGGTATAGCTTGATTGAATAAAACTTCTACTAGCTATTATATTTATACAATATTTTTGTTAACAAAGAAATCAACTTTAGGTAGAACAGGCAGATTCCAGAGCCAAATGTTGAGACAACTGATTAAATTTGAAGAATCAATAATAAAAGGCTCTGATTCTTTAACTAAATACAATTCTTGTGATAAGTGTGGAGAATGTTGCTTTGAACGTAAATATTGAGGAACTTGCTTATAAGAATATAATCATTGCATTCATGTTATTATTTTTTTATCCACAATAACAAAAGAACCTATTCTACCAATTTCAATAGTTTCTGAAGCTAAACGATATTTAACAAAATTCCTACAATTAAATGTATCTATTAAAAATTATTTTTTAAGTTGTCTAAATATAAAAAAATGTTGATAAGACTAATATAATAATACCTTGTTCCATAATTAATTTGGTAGACTGAAAAGGGGTGATTCAGCCTAGAGATCCCCTTCCCATAATTCTTCGCATGATTCCAAAAAAATGCCTGACCCAAAATATAAATAGGAACTAAGAGATAGGTTTTTTAATATGTGTTGAATATATTCAATTAAAGAAAAATAATAGACTCTAGTAGAATCTTTTGATGTTGATGGTGTATTTGTAGTATTTATCAGAACCATATGATACTAAATTTTCATTAATGGTAATCATTCACATTGTTTTTTAAGACACTGTAAGTTAGTAGTTAAATGTTTTTTTTCGAATCAAGGATGAAGCAATATTGTATTAAGTCTTGATATGCCACAGTCGCTAAAAAAGCAATAAATTATTCAATTTTATATATTTCTGATATATAAATAAATAATAAGTCAATTACTTACAAATTATGTACTTAGTGATCTATATGAATATAGCCATATTTGTGAAATTTTCAAAAAAACCAAATGGACTTTCATTATTCTAATTTATATCAGATTTCATCCTGTCAAATGTTTTTGGTGTTAATTGATATTGATTCACTTTTATCATCTAAGCTATTATCATTTATATTATTACTAAACTCATTTTCATTATACATGCTTTCTAGATTATCATAATCCAAGTTATCTTCAAATTTTATATTGTCTATATCATACAAACTGCCACTACTTATGCTATATTCTTGATCAATATTTCTATAGTAAGACTGTTGATCATTATTAATTTTATTATAATCAAGCTCAAATTGTTGGTTATTAATATCTGAACTGTTGTCACTAAGCTCATTATTAAACAATGCATGACAAATTTATGGGTTCAAATTATTGTGATTCAGGTTGTCAGAGAACATATAGTCATTTAAGTAAGTTTTTTTGGAACACATACATAAATCATACAATTGTTGTGAGATGCTTTTTTTGAATCTATTTTTATATGAAAACATATGAATAAATAGAAAACAAATGAAAATATAGTTTGAAATAAATAGGAAACAAAAGAAAGTATATCTGCAATAAATATGAAACAAACAAAAGTGTGTTTTCAATCAATAAAGTATGTTTGGCAATAAATATGAAACAAATGAATACACTAAATAGGAAACAATTTTGTGAACTAGACAACTGAAGAGAATAACTTTGATCCAATGCACTTTAATTAATCAGATATTAAGCTTTGCTTTGAATATATGAGAAAAAAAAAAAGAAAAGGTTCAAGAAAGTTTAATTTTTTTTTCGCATTTTTTTTTATACTGATTTGATCAAAATTTTGAGTAGAGTTTAAAAATAATATATATGCATAAGTATTGTAAATTTATTTTATATATATTATTAAAGGAATCAAAGGAAATAAAGAGTATATTTTGTTTTTATATACTATTTACTATAAATGGTATCTTAATGGTCTTTACTTATGTCAAATAAAGGATACAAGTAAGGTAGGATTCTATAATTATATTAGTACTTATCATGCTTAATTAAAAAGTTAATTGTACGATTTATTGTTTTATTGCACATCTTCATAATCCCAATTATTATAAGAATAGTTAAATAAGCTTTAAAAGTATTTTATGACTATTTTATGAATTTATGCATGTCATTCTTTAAATATATATATGTATTAAGCTGATTATTTTTGCACTGCATAATTCAAGTAATATGTTACACACAATTATTATAGAGGATGAAAGAATTAGATTAAAATGATCTTGTATTTTTATGCTATATACCTTACAAATCATATCAAGATTGCCACTATAATTATTTATTTTAAAATAACACCACATGAGTTATATGTATAACAATACGACATGCAATTCTATTTAAAATCTCATGTCTAAACACAAATGCATGAGAATCTAAGCTAAGAATAAAGAATAAAAGTGTCTACTAAAGAAACCTCTGTTAACAACTTAATAATTATTTTGCTGTATTAAATATTGCGAATGTTTTATTTGTTAGTTTATCTTTACCTAATAAAATTTATATAACATGAATTTGATTTACCAATTTACAATAATATATTTATTGTTATTTAATTATTTTATAAACCTTTCTTGCTCTTCCCTAAGTCTAATTGATTAGCATACTGAAATGGCTTGCAGCTGAAAATATGGTATTTATTGTAATATAATCTAGTTTTTTAATATTATTTAAAACCACGGAAATGTAATCGGAGTCTTCTCTCTTAGATTCTGCTATTAAATATTCCACATAGATCTTGAGGCTTCTAGCAATAAGAGCCTCTAATGCTTTTACTCCTGATTTTTAAGTTTTGAAAGTATCATAATCAAGTATATCAATATGCTTCTTAAGAGGTTTCTTCTATACAGTGCCGATAATGAATTTTTCAATATCATGGTTTGAAGGATTATTAGAATTTAGATATAATTTAATCACACTGATCAAAATCAAAAATAATATCCTTATATCTTCAAATAATCGGCCTATATGATAGCAGGCTGATAGTATGATAGCTTATAACAGATTTGATAGTAAAAAAAACAAGCTAATAGCCTGAAGATTTTAGGAAAATATGTTGCATATCGGTTAATTTTTATCTAAAATTATTCAAATATCGTTACGATA